>VZQC01003434.1:3588984-3657566 GCA_009823505.1 Rhizomys pruinosus | reverse complement strand
TAATCTCTTATAAAACCGGTAAAACTGCCTTCTTGAATTGACTAATAGACATAAGAACTGTGAAAAGGATTATTCTCTGTTCAGAACCAAATATAATACTAAAGTCCTTAAGCTATGCACTTAAGCAAAATATATTAATACAGGAGCTCTGACATCAGCAATGGATTATTCTACCAGGGAGATGTTGGCCAGGGAATCCAAGGCCCCACAAAAGGTAAAGGCTCCTTGCCTCTAAACTGGGATACCTGCAAGAAGAGAGGCGATAAGGCCCCACGGCCGAAGACCTGATGTTAACATGGGAAAGATGTATTGAGACCACACATGCATGTGTACAGATGGCCTCTGGAATACCAGAGAGTGTTACCAAAGGCCACTCAACCAATAAAGCAAATATGGGTCTCCCTGAGTCAAGCAAGACTCCTCCGTCAGCTCCAGCTACACCTCACCTGCCTGGAAATACTGTGCAGCAGAGGCAGCCATATGCGTATATATCCCAAACCTAATTGGCTATTGGCTCTCTCCTTGGAGGAATAACCCATGGCTGATGCCACAAGCTTACATCCTCTACAGGTTAGGAGATGTTATAAGCCACAGTAAGACCCTGTCATATTTAACAGGAAAAAATGTAACTCATGGATTAACATATCATCCAAACACATGTGTCTATACCAAAGTAACCAACCATAACTATTAGTGCTGTTTAAATACCTATATATCTAATTGCTTGTGCTTCATTAGTAGGATCAAAATGTTATTCCTGGACAAATTATCAGCCCATGAAAGGAAACAGCCAGAATTGACCAGAGTCCAAGACAACAGCTCCAGAGAGAGTGGACTGTTTTGCTTCTCATCCACCTGTGCCCCTTTTCTAAGCCTAGGGAACAATCTGCAGAAGAGGGGGCGTGGTAGAATGTAACGGCTGCGATTGGGGTGAATGGTGAAACTACAGCAATGTAGTCTGGACACTCATTTGATCAACTTGATTGAACATACAACCCCTCACCCCCCGCTGGAAAGTGGGGCTGTGTGGGTTTGGGCACAACAGCCTGAAAATTGGTTTCATATGAAGGATGCTTGTACACATGGATCATCACTTATAGCTAAAAAATGAAAAAAAAAACTGAGAGAAAGATACAGGACAGTTATGGCAAAATGCATGATCTGGGATGGGGTGGGGGTAAGGGGGAAGGGAAAGGGAAATATGCCTGAACTGAATTGGAAAATGATGTATGAAATGCACAAAGCATCAATAAAAAAAAGCAAATAATGTTATTTCCAAAAACTGTGATGATCTTTAAAATTAATTGGCTTTTATTAGCTTTTGAGTATTTTTTGTACTGTTCCAGCAAATTTGAAAACTGGACATGGGGCTGTAGAGATTTCTCAGTGGTTAAGAGCACTGGCTGCTCTTGCAGAGGACCCAGGTTTGGTTCCAGGACCCACATGGAAGCAAACAACCATCCATAACTCCAGTTCTAGGGCATCCAATCCCTTCTTCTGAATTCAATGGGCATTGTACCACACACTTGCTCTATATACCTACAGATGAAACACTTGTCCCCACAAATAATATTTTTTAAAAACTGGGCATAATGAATTCTGAAGAATTCTAACTTCAGCCTATGCTTATTGGAGTCTTTCATGGAGTTTTTCTTCTTTCACAATCATTTACTTGAGTGCGGAATGTCACAGAACATAAATGAGGTTTAGTGTTCAGATGGGATGGGATCCTGAGAATGGTAGATAACCAGGCTTCTTATCATGAATGCTATGCTTCTACTTCTCCTGCTGTTGTTTCCACTGCATATTATTTTTTTCACATAAATTTATTTTTATTTTTTTAACAAATCTAGACCCGTGTTCCTGCCCATTACCCCACGCTGCCAGAGCTCATGCACTCTGCCAAACATGCTTTTCATCTCTTTCTCAGTCTTTCTCAATATTCTCCATGAGGAAGTTGACTGTTTTGAGCAGAAGTTCACTGTTTCAGTCAGTTCTTTGGTGCAGTCCTTTCTGTTGTTGTTGTTGTTTCCAATATGCATTATGCCAAACTGCTTTGGACAAAAGCTCCGGGGGCCCTCCACTGCATATTATTTATATGTGCATCTATACTGGTTTACCAGTTAATGGTCATCTGGGTGTCTTGCTGTAATGCAGCCCATGTTTTTGTGTGTGTGTGTGTGTGTGTGTGTTTGTGTGTGTGTTTCCAACAGAATATTATTGAGAGTATTAAGATGATAGCAATATAGAACATTAACCAGGTTCAGTTCCTTCTGACAGCAAAGCTCTATGCGATTTCAAGTCACACACCTATAAAGCCATCTGTTTGTCAAATGAACCTAAGTATCTAGAAATTGTTTAACTTATTAAAACTACATTGAAAAAATATATGTTACATTTTTATCATGTTACTCAAATTTCTGGATTTATAAAATAGACTATGATAAGATTTAAAAGTCCACAGTCATAAACTTTGTAACATAATGTGCTTGATGACAAATAAAACAAGTAACCTCATTTCGAAGAAAGAGTTAAATTTATTAATGACACTTATTTATTGATGAAATAACATCATGCTGTGGCATTACATTATCCATCCCCACAAAGTATGAATGTAGACGTGTACACATGTAATGTATAATGATATCTGATTTTGAGGCAAGATAATTATCTACATGTCAATTTGGTGATGTTTTGAAGGTATTTTATGAACCCATGTAAACAATTTGACTCTCTAAAAAAGATTTCTAACATTTCCTCATAAAAGAAAATATGCAATTGCAAGACTGTGTCAAACTTCTCAAAATTACACATGTTCTAGGAACAAGAAATAAATACTCAATAAAGAAGTCAGTGTATTCTTTTTAAAACTTATTTATTTTTTATGTGTATGAATGTACTGTCTGCATGCAGGTTTGTGCACTGTATTCGTCACTTTTCTGTTGCTGTGATAAAACACCATGACCAAGGAACTTATAAAAGGAAGGGTTTATTTGAGCTTATGATTGATGGTTCCAGGGAATTAGAGTCCATTGTGGCGGGAAGCATGGTGGCTGGAGCAGCAAGCCAAGGGTCACACCTCGCAAAGAGCACAGGAAGCAGAGAGAGAGCAACTGTAGACCAAGAGGCTTGTTAAACTCACTAAGCCTGCCCCCAATAACATACTTCCTCTAGCACAGCCACACCTTCTAAGACCTCCAAAAACAGTGCCGTCAACTGGAGACAAATGTCTGAATACTTACAGCCTATGGGGGACTCTCATTCAAACCACCACATTCCACTCCCTGGCCCCCATAGGCTCCTGACCATATAAAATGCAAAATACATTTAGTCCAACCTTAAAAGTCCCATAGTCTTTATCAGTTTCAACGCCATTCAAAAGTCTAAAGTCCAAAGTCTTTTCTGAGACTCAGGCCAATCTCTTAACTGTAAGCTCCTGTAAAATCAAAAGGCAAATTACAAACTCCCAACATACAGTGGAACTGAATACACATTCCCATTCCAAAAGGGAGGAATAGAGGCATAGTGAGGAAATCCTGGACCAAAACAAAACCGAAACCCAGCAGGGCAAAAACCAAGTCCAGTAGCTCCATGTGCGACTTCTGGGACTTGACTTCCAAAGGGCTTAGATGGCTCAGCTCTTCCAGCTTTGCTTGCAACATACATCTCTTTCTTCGGCCAGTACCACTCCCCATATGCAGCTCTCCTTGGCAAATATCTCACAGGTCTGGCATCTCAAAAGTCTTCTTGGGGTCTCCACTGCCAAACAGGCTTCACATTCACAGCTTCATGCAATGGCCTATCAGGGCCTTCTTTATTCAGGGACGCCCCTGCTGCACTCTGCCTGACCTTGGCAGCTCTCTGAAACTGTGGAGGAAGAACTGATGACCCCTTCACTCTTGCAAACTTCATGCCTCTAAAGCCAACACCACAGGAATGAAACTGCCGAATCTGGCTGCAAGTTCAGGATGGACTCTGGCCTATTTCAACAACCTTTGCAACTTTTCTCTGCCCTGGACTTGTTGGAGGATTAGCTGGGTGTGGTCTTGCCCTGAAGGTACTGATTCTTTTGTTTACTTGTAAATCTCCAGGCCTCTCCTTAATCACTTTAGTCTCCTTATGAAAGGGAGCCTTTCCTTCACAAGCCTTGGCCACACCTTTAATCTTCCTAGTGTACTTTTCAGATCCAAACTGTACATTCTGCATTTCCTTCTGCCCCATTTGCTCTTTTTCACTGTAGATCTGTTTAATATTCACCATTAAAAGCCACACCACCATTTCTACATTAGGCTGTCTTGAAATATCCTCCGCCAAAGACAACAGTTCACCGCTTTTCAACTTAGCATCAGTCAAGCATCTGGGCTGTGGGCAAACTGTTGCCAGACTCTTTATCAAAATACCCCAGTTGCTGCCTAAGTCTTTATTTTCCTCTGGAACTACATATTTTGCAGGCACGCTTTCTTCCAGGCTTCTACTAAAATGGCCCCTTAAGCTCTGCTTACAGCAGTCAACAGCTTTTCTAGCCCAAAGTTCCAAAGTCTTCCACATTTCTCCAAACATCCACATGGTCAGGTTCTTCACAGCCAACAGCCCACTCTGGTACCAAATTACTGTATTAGTCACTTTTCTGTTGCTGTGATAAAACACCATGACCAAGGAACTTATAAAAGGAAGGGTTTATTTGAGCTTAAGATTGACGGTTCCAGCGAATTAGAGTCCATTGTGGTGGGAGGCATAGTGGCTGGAGCAGCAAGCCGAGGGTCACATCTCGAAAAGAGTGCAGGAAGCAGAGAGAGAGCAACTGTAGACCACGAGGCTTGTTAAACTTACTAAGCCTGCCCCCAGTAATGTACTTCCTCCAGCACGGCCACACCTTCTACGACCTCCAAAAACAGTGCCGCCAATTGGAGACAAATGTCTGAATACTTACAGCCTATGGGGGACACTCATTCAAATCACCATAGCACCCATGTTGTGCAATGCCACGGTCAAGTTGAACCCGGGTCCTCTGCAAGAGCAGTCGGCACTCTTAACCACTAGGCCATCTCTCCAGCCTCAGTCTATTCTTTAAAATCTTGGAGTATACCTGCTCTTTTAAAATAATCAGTTAAGGGGGCTGGAGAGATAGCCTAGCGGTTAAGAGCACCGACGCTCTTGCAGAGGACCCGGGTTCGATCCCCAGCACCCACATGGCGGCTAAGAACCGTCTGTAACTCCAATTCCAGGAGAACTCCAGTTCCAGGGGAATCTGAGACCCTCTTCTGACCTCCGCAGCATTGCACGACACGGGTGCACAGACCTGCATGCAAACAATACATTCATACACATACAAAAATAAATAATAAAAAAAAAAATTAAAAAAAAAAATAATCAGTTAAATTCATGAACTTCTCATACCAATCAATGAAAATGAATGCATTGTAAACCACACAACAAAATAAAAAAGTGTTTGAGCTGTGTACTCCATTCAAATAAGAACTAAGTCCAATCCATTTCTTAATGCCTTAACCACCTTTTGTGTTCACATAGAGGATCAAGCATTCACATGTCACGGGACAACTGCAGTCCTCTATGTGATGACCTTCTCATGCCTCTGCATCTGCTCACAAACATGGGAGAGGGAGGAACTGTATCTTTCCATAACCACCAGAGTTAAATTTTATGACTCTGTAGAACATTCAAATTTAATTATTTTGTTGAATGTGAGTGAGAAATGCTCAATTTTGTGGACGAAGCTTAAATGTAATATGCATGTTCCTTCACAGAGGTCTAGAAAAGGCATGTTGCTAAGGTACCTTAATGTACTTAGATATAAGAAAAAAAATTAAAATCCAAAGAAGTGCCCAGGGAAAAAGCACTTCAATTCTATATGTATTATTTATTTCTTGGTTTTCAGAGGATGTGATGTGTAGAGCTGGAGAGGGACATTTAAGTCTATTTCCTCAAATAATACAGCTAGATCACAGGCAAACTCTCTTGTGTCACATTGTCATTGTTTATTGTTCTTCTTAGGGAAGCAACCACCACCAACAACACCACAACAACACACAAGCACTTAAATTGATGGGATTAATGTATATCATATTTTTTTTTATTTATTCAAACCAAGTTCAACTTTTCTATTAATTGTATTTTTATATATTCTTCTCTTTCTTTTCATTTATTTTCCCAAAATAGGTAACAATTCACACACACACAGACACACCCAATTCTGTCTTTCTTTCATACAAAATTAGTCAGAGTATATTCATATGACAAATGTTTCAATGTATACTATTCTTATCACAGAAAACTCCTTCCAAACAATCCACATGTCACATAGTGATGTAATAGTCCACTGCTGTACATAGAATAGTTAATTCACTATTTCTTTTACTGTTTTCTAATTATTTATTTTATATTGTTTACTATTTTCTACAGTAAAAACTTCCTACATATATCATTTTCGTGTGGCACAGATTCTGAGAAATGTGTTTGCTGATTCAGAGAAATCTTTCAGCTTTTATTTTTTAGTGTTTTTATAAAATCGCTACAGATACTAATATTGTTCCAAACGACCATTAAGAAGGCACTGCAAAAATCTACATTAGTGCTTTTTCTTTCATTTCCCTGACCAAGGGAAATGAAAGAAGCTACCCATATACTAAGAAACTACCAATATACTTTCCAATTGAACTCTGGCTTCAATGATGACATTCTTATTTTATCTTGTTTGCCTTGCAACTGTCTCTAACTTTAACTGAAGGAAACTTTGCAGTGCTGGTGGGAATGCAAATTAATACAATCATTATGGAAAACAGGATGGAGTTTCCTCAAAAACTTCAAATTAGAACTGGCATGTGATTTATCAATCTCACTTCTGGGTATATAACAAAGGAAATAAAATCAGTATGTTAAAGAGACATTTAAGCTTCAGTGTTTATTGTGGCATTATTTGTAGTAGCAAAGAAACAATCTCATGCCTATCAACTGATAAATGGATAAAGAAAATGTGACAGGAATATATACACCATTCTTCTATAAAATGAAAAAAATAGCTTCCACTTGTGGAAATAATAGGAGTAAGTGGAAAACATTATATTAAGTACAATAAGTCAGGCATAGATAAAAAATCATTAACCTCTTAACTCTCAGTAAGGAAGTTCACTCAGGCAACAGGGGGCTTGGAGCTCAAAAGGCCATAAATAGCAAACCATGGAGATTAGAGGTCTACGGAGTGTGGTCTATGGACAGATTTGCTATATTCGTCCTCACTCACCTAGGGTTCAGGGAACATTGCAGGAGGAGGTAGAAAGATTATAAGAGCCAGGGATGTGATGCAAGACTATATGGAAATAGAATCCTATGAGGTCCTGAGACCCTGCTCATGTGAAACTGCAGCATTGGTTTTGGCATGCACAAGACCCATGGAAGCTCAACCAGACAAAAACCTAGCATGGAAATGTGGAAGTGGTCAGCAGAACCCAATCTTAGCTAAAGAAATACTGGCAACTGATTACTCTTGGGTGAGGAAGAACTGGACTCTGGACAGGCTGATTAGAGCTCAGTGGATGAACTTGCCCTGAGGAATGGCCAGAGAGATTAATTTGGTACAATAGGCCCTCACACAAATGTCAGAATATATTAATTCCAGTGGGGGCTTGTAGGAGGGTGCCAATGAAGAAGGTGGTATAAAGGTGATTAATACTGGTTGAGATGCTATGTATGAAATAAAAAGATCAATAAAAGTTATGCAAAACAAACAATTATTACATGATATCGCTCACAATTGGGATCTAAAAATGTTGATCTCATAGAAGTTGAGAGTAGAATGGAAGCTACCAGGGTCCAGATATGTGTGTCAGGGAAACTGATCGACGGAAACTAGGTTAGTATTCAATACAAACAAGAAGTTGCAGTGCATTCCTGCACAGTAAAACATTTGTGTACTTGGGGGCTGGAGAGATGGCTCAGTGGTGAAGAGTGCTGAATGTTCTTGCAGATGACCCGGGTTCGATTCCCAGCCTTCTTCTGACCACCGTGGCTTTGCACGACATGGGTGCACCAACCTACATGCAGACAGTGCACTCATACACATAGAAAATAATAAATAAAAAAATTTAAAAAAATCTGGGTACTGAAGATTCCAAACTACTAGAATGATTTAAAAATTTTTTCCTCCAAAGTATGTTTAAAAGAAAAATAAGTTTAAATGTATTTAACATCATTCAGTGTACACATTTATAAAAGCATTACATTAATATGCATAAGTTTTATATTTTTGTGTATCAGGAACTAAAAACACCTTTTCCTGTATAATTTCTCAATGTTCATTTTTGCTGGTTTTCAACCTCAATATATGTTTTCATTGATTTTTTTTTGACTATGTGCTACAATTGTTTCAATTTAGTGACATAATTTATTTAACATATACATAAATGTGCATGATTTTTCAATGCCAAGCAGGATTTAAGGTGAATAACTGTGAATAAATTTTATTAACATCATGGGATAAATAGATAATAATCCACATATAATATGCTGGATGTGATGTGGGCAAAGTATTTGTACTAGTATGATTGTGAATAGATATAAATCATTATACCTTAAGGTAAAATAAAGTTGTGAAGACAGAATATATTTTAGTATATGTAGATGTACTTTTTGCATGTAAATATTCATAACTCTCATCATAAAGAAAATATTAAAATTGTTTTCTGTAACAAATAATATATTAAAAATTTTCACTGATCCTTCATACTTCCCACTTTCTATATCTCTTTGGATAAAATTATTCTAAACATTGAAAAATATTCATTGGATTAATATTTTATTTTATTTTATTTCATTTTACTTCTTAGCCATGGTAGAAAGAGCCTAAATCCAGTAGCAAACCTGGAAGGATAAAGAAAAAGTAGATAAGTTTAGGCCATACCTTCATTATAGAGATATGCTTTATGTTGAGGGCAAGTTCTACTATTGCTGTGGTGGGATTTCAAAACCAGTGAAAAGGGAAAGTCTACTTTCTAGGACAAAAGTAATGCTCTTTATACCACAACAAGAATGACCAATTTTTAAGAAAGTTTTCCATTAGCAAACATATTGCTTGCTCTAAGGTTTAATTTTTGTGGATTTTACTTTTTTTAAGTTTTCTTTTTTTAATTTTTTAATTTATTTTTGTATGTGTATGAATGTAGTGTCTGCATGTAGGTTTTTGCACCCGTGTCGTGCAATGCCGTGGAGGTCAGAAGAGGGCATCAGTTTCCCCTGGAACTGGAGTTAAAGATGGTTCTCAGCTGCCATGTGGGTGCTGGGGATCGAACCCCGGTCCTCTATAAGAGCAGTTGGCACTCTTAACCGCTAGGCCATCTCTCCAGTCCCTGGATTTTACTTTTAAAATGATATTTTAATAATTTTTCATGATTTATATATTTGTAAAGAGGTTAGACTTGTTCAGGGCAGCAGAAGGTATTTCTGTATGCCTGTGGGTTAAATTCAAATGCACAAAAACTGTGCTGGATAGCTTTAGTGTCAACTTGACACACCTGGGTTGTGGGAGCCTCAGTTGAGGAAGTGGCTCCATTGGACTGGTCTGTGGCCATGTCTATGGAGTACTGTCTTGATTGATGAGCAATGTGCGAGGGCCCAGAACACTATGGCTGGTGCCACCGGTAGGCAGTTTGTTGTGTAAGGTGGGCATGGGCCAGGGGAGCAAGCCAGTAAGCAGCATTCCTCCATGGCCTCTGCCTCAGCTCCTGCCTCCAGGTTCCTGCTCTGAGTTCCTGCCTTGGGCTCCCTGAGTGATGAACTATGACCCAGGAGATGTGAGCTAAATAAACCCTTTCCTTCCCAAGTTGGTGTTGGTCACAGCAATTGAAGAGAAAACGAGAACATCATTAGTAAATGTAGTGTTTCACTTGCAGAACTCTATTAGGTGGAAAACGGAAAACTCATGCTTATTCACACTTTTCATGTGTCAGTCTTTTATATGGTTTGTCATTTAATCCTCATAAAAATCCAGATTCTTCCCACATTGTGTGACTATCATATAAACTGAGTAACCTTTAGATTATGGAGAAGCACAAGATAAATATTTATTCTTTCGTCTGGTAACATAAGTGTTTATAGTAGCAAAAATTGATATTTAATAAATGTGTTTATCTAACAATTGGAAATAACCATCAGAGGACTGTTCCCATGTGGAGAATACCTGACCATGTTGCTTCATTTGTATATCAAACAATAGTTTGNTTCTTATCTCCAAAGCTTTTGAAAAACTCTGCCAACACAGCCCTGAGCCTCAGTGTCTCAGGAAAGACGACGGGTGTAAATTAAATCAAAATCAGTATACGGAAGTGCCCTTCCATGCTCATGGAATGGGAGAATTAATATAGTGAAAATGAACATCTTGCCCAAAGCGATTGACAGATTCAATGCAAATCTCAGTCACAATCCCTGTCACTTTCTTCCCAGACATAGGAAAATGCATCCTAAAATTCACATGGAAACACAAAAGATCCTGGAGAATCAGCAATCCTGAGCACAAAGAGCACAGGGAGATTAATGGACCAGACCTCAATCTATATTACAAATTAAAATCTAAAAAGCACCATGGTATGGGCAAAAGACAGACATGTAGATCAATGGAATAGAATGGAAAACCAAAACATGAGTGTACCCAATCTCAGCCACCTGATGTTTGAGAGCAGTGCTAAGAATACACACTGGAGGAGCCGGGCATGGTGGCGCACGCTTTTAATCCTAGCACTGGGGAGGCAGAGGCAGGCGGATCTCTTGAGTTCAAGGCCAGCCTGGTCTACAGAGTGAGTTCCAGGACAGCTGGAGCTATAGGGAAACCCAGTCTCAAAAAGACCGAAATAAATAAATAAATAAATAAATAAATAAATAAATAAATAAATAAATAAATAAATTGTTTAAGCTAGTGTTACAGCTCAGTACACAAAGGTGGTTGCTACCAAGCCTAAAAATCTAGTGGGCCACACGCGTGAAAACTGAGAACCAGCTCCTGCAAGAGGACCTCTGACCTTAGCATAGATGCCATGGCATGGGAACCCAAGGTTAGGAGTACCATTAGTTCAGGGTGTTCTTAGATTCCTAGTTAGTTCAAGGACTGTTTGAGCGACAGACTGAGATCCTGTCCATTTACAAGCAAGGGTTTTAAGTACAGCTCATTAGTGGGGCACTTGTCTAGCTGATTCCAGCTCTGTTAAGAAGAATAAAAGAGGGCCGGAGAGATGGCCTAGTGGTTAAGAGCACCGACTGCTCTTGCAGAGGACCTGGGTTTGATCCCCAGCACCCACATGGAGGCTGAGAATCCTCTGTAACTCCAATTCCAGGAGAACTCCAGTTCCAGGGAAATCTGTGACCCTCTTCTGACCCTCCGTGGCATTGCACAACACCGGTGTACAAACCTACAGGCAGACAGTACATTCATACACATACAAAAATAAATTAAAAAATTAAAAAAAAGAAGAATAAAAGAAAAGGAAATCTGTGATTGTATTAGTTGTTGGGGAACTTTCAACAGTTCACAACTGTGCATGTTATTGGATCAAATCTAGGGTTTTACACATGCTAGGCAATCACTTTACCACTGAGGTACATACCCAGGACTCCTGTTTAGTTTAGGCAGAATCTCACTGAGTTGCCAAGGGTGGCATTGAACTTACTAAAACCAGTGCTGTAAAATACCTCACCTGTACCTGAGAATTTTTTAGCAACAGCTCAAAATCACATGAATGCCACCTAAATTCTATTGTGATGGTTGAAATGACATTGGAACATCCACTAACAGGCATAGGCAGAATTCAGCATCTAATGAGAGAAGTTCTGTTATTAGAGAATAACAGAGGGGAAGCTGGGGAAGCTCTAAGACCTAAACCACTTCTCCTCATTTGAAAAAGTGTGTATTTACCCCTCTTCATAAGGAACTTTGAGCAGTTAATGGCCCCTGGGGCAGAGGAGGGACAATGTCTTGAAGGATTGGATTATTGGTGGGCTGATTGGACCCACATGAAAGGACATTTGAGGACACAAATCATATACATGATTTGCTATGTATATGTTGATATATATGGAGGTACACTAAATGAGGAAGGGGCAGTCGGGGAGGTGTGGATAGGAAGGGCATCTAAATACCATTAAACTCCAGTTTATGAAAATAGCAAAAATTCAATAAAAACTTTAAAGTAGGCATTTAATTAAAATTACTGTATTTCCTATAATCATCTGAGTTATTCTGCCTACCTCTTTAAGACATTCATTCTCTACATCAAAACTATTTTATTAATTACTGTTACCATTTTTGGACCTACATTTTTTTTAATTTGTAAGGGGTTGTATTAAGCTGCTTTTCATGGGGACCGTGAAATATCTGATATAATTTAATAGAGAACTGTATTCTTTGGCTGACTGATATCCATGACTGATTGGACTCCGGGTCTTGCGCCTCTGTCACTCCTCCAAGTTTCTCATCTGGTGTGTCTATGAAACGTAAACCAAATAAACAAAATCCAAAGAATCAGGTCTTTATGTATTTGCAAGTACTATTACTATTTCTATAATAATCATGACACAACCATAAACAAAACACTGAGCCTGATTTATATAAATCTTCTAATAGTATGAATCATATCATACCTGATGATATCACAGTAACCTTGTAATAGCTAGAACATCTTTGAGTATCTTCATCTTACAAACTATGATACAGATCTCAGTTTCATTACCTTGCCCATGCCTTTTTCACTTAAGGATGTTATCTCTCCCATATGTCTGACCTACTAATTTCAGACAGTGCATTTTTTTTTATAGTTTTTATTTTTTTTTTATTAATTTTATTTATTTCTGTATGTGTATTGTTTCCTGTTTACATATAGGTGTTAAGAAGTAAAAATCTACAGACGCCATATTGGGGTGCCGAGCAGGGTAGGGCTCAGGACAAGCCCGCCACCGCTCCAGCAAGGTAGAATCAGGGCATTGACCCACGGGTGCAGGACAATTGGTTTGCTGAGTTGTGGCAAAGGGGGCCCAGTGACTGGCGGACCTAGACCCAACTACTAATTCCTGCCAAGGCGTGGCTCCCCGGCTGGGTGGCCCCGCCCCCACCCCGTAGTCACAAGCGGGAGGCGAGCCTGGCTTTGGAGGCAGGCACAGATGCCATATTGGGGTGCCGAGCAGGGTAGGGCTCAGGACAAGCCCGCCACCGCTCCAGCAAGGTAGAATCAGGGCATTGACCCACGGGTGCAGGACAATTGGTTTGCTGAGTTGTGGCAAAGGGGGCCCAGTGACTGGCGGACCTAGACCCGACTACTAATTCCTGCCAAGGCGTGGCTCCCCGGCTGGGTGGCCCCGCCCCCACCCCGTAGTCACAAGCGGGAGGCGAGCCTGGCTTTGGAGGCAGGCACAGACGCCATATTGGGGTGCCGAGCAGGGTAGGGCTCAGGACAAGCCCGCCACCGCTCCAGCAAGGTACCATCAGGGCATTGACCCACGGGTGCAGGACAATTGGTTTGCTGAGTTGTGGCAAAGGGGGCCCAGTGACTGGCGGACCTAGACCCGACTACTAATTCCTGCCAAGGCGTGGCTCCCCGGCTGGGTGGCCCCGCCCCCACCCCGTAGTCACAAGCGGGAGGCGAGCCTGGCTTTGGAGGCAGGCACAGACGCCATATTGGGGTGCCGAGCAGGGTAGGGCTCAGGACAAGCCCGCCACCGCTCCAGCAAGGTACCAGGGCGCGGGCTAAGTTAGGCCCCCCCGCCCCTGCCAACAACTGGAATTGAGGAGAGAGTATCCAGTGGATAAAGAGAACATTCAAAACAGGATAGGAAGAGACTTCCAGTATCCAATATATAAACAAAAGTGAAAGCCTGAAAACTAGACAAGTCAGCCCTCCACAAACAACGAGGAGGGAAGGAAGGGGAAAAAAAAAGGCATTGGAAGGAGGCAAGCAAAATAAAACAAGCTTTCAGCCTTCAACAAACTGAAAAGGCATTTGAGATTTGAATCACAAAAGGGAAACCCACATGCCAGGGAGACGACGAAGAGACAACATGGGAAAGGTACAGGATAATTCTGCACCAAGCTCTACCAACCCGGTAGGAGACAGCTACAATCGGATCCCCCTGGAGGTGACCCCAGAAACAGACCTTAGAGGAATAATTGCAGACCTATGCAGAGAAATTAAAGAACATAAAGAAGAATTCAGAGAAGTAAAGAGAGAGAATGAAAAACTCAAAAAGGACCTGGAGGGATACAATGACAAACTAAAGGAAGAACTCAGAGAAGTAAAGAGAGAGAATGAAAAACTCAAAAAGGACCTAGAGGGATACAATAACAAACTAAAGGAAGAGATTGACAAACTCCAGAAAGAACAAGAGAGAGAAAAAAACAAACACCTTAAGGAAGTAGAAACACTGAAAAAGGAGGCCAACCAACGAAGTAAGGAGCACCAAGAAGAGATTGAGAAACTCATAAAGGAAATGGATATATTAAGGAAATCACAGGATGAAATGAAAAAGGAAATAGAACACTTATCCAACCAGGAAGAAAGGAAAGGAAAAAGCCTCAGAAATAGAATGGAGGAAGCAGAACAAAGAATATCAGATCTGGAAGATAACACAGAGCAACTAAAAAACTCAAATAAAGATTATGAAAAATTTAAAAATACACAAAACTGGAACAACCAGGAAATATGGGACACTATGAAAAGATCAAACCTCCGCATCATGGGAATAGAGGAAGGAGAAGAATCTCAAGAGAATAGTATTGATCAGATCTTCAACAGAATAATAGATGAAAACTTCCCCAAACTAAAAGTAGACAAACCCATTCAAATACAAGAAGCACACAGGACTCCAAATAGACAAGATCAGAAAAGAAACTCCCCACGCCACATCATAGTCAAAATGCTAGATGCCCAAAACAAAGATAAAATTCTGAAGGCCACAAAAGAAAAACAAGTCACATACAAAGGGAAACCCATCAGAATTACAACTGACTTCTCGCCGCAAACCATGAAAGCAAGAAGAACATGGAGCAAAGCATTCCCAGTGTTAAAGGACTATGGATGCCAACCCAGAATACTTTACCCAGCAAAAATGTCAATTACAGTTGAAGGAGAGAGAAGAATCTTCCAAGACAAAAACAAGATGATAGAATACATGTCCGGAAAACCAACTCTCCAGAAAATGCTTGAAGCAATTCAAAGGGCAGAAGAGAGGAGCAACTATCCTCAAGCACCTAGGAAAAGAAACTAATAAAAATATAAACATAGGAGTAGAATCAGAGACTAAAAGTCCAAATGGATAATAAGGTGAAAGGAAAAAACATCCATCTTTCAATTATAACCTTAAATATTAATGGGCTGAACTCCCCAATCAAAAGGCATAGACTGGGAGAATGGATTAGGAAACAAAATCCATCTATATGCTGTCTGCAAGAAACCCATCTCAATTTCAAGGACAGACACCAACTTAAGGTGAAGGGATGGAAGAAAATATTCCAAGCAAATGGTACCAAAAAGAAAGCAGGTGTCGCTATCCTAATATCAGACAAAATAGACTTCAAAGCAAAAGAAATCAAAAGAGACAAAGAGGGCCATTATATCTTCATTAAAGGAACAATCGACGATGAAGATCTCACAATCATGAATATATATGCACCAAATGCCGGCGCACCAAACTTTGTAAAGACAACTCTTCAGGATCTTAAGGCTCAGATTAACCCCAGCACACTAATAGTAGGGGACTTTAATACCCCACTAAGTCCTTTAGACAGATCAACAGGACAAAGGATAAACAGAGAGACATCTGAACTGAATGATACAATACACCAAATGGACCTCACAGACATCTATCGAATATTCCACCCAAACACCAGAGAATACACTTTCTACTCAGCACCCCATGGAACATTCTCCAAAATAGATCATATACTGGGCCACAGGGAAAAACTCAACAAATACAAAAAGATTGAAATAATCTCATGCATTCTTTCAGACCACAGTGCAATAAAACTCAATATCAACACCAGGATAAACCCTACAACCTACAAGAACACATGGAGACTAAACAACACTCTCCTGAATAATGAATGGGTCAAGGAAGAAATAAAGAAAGAAATAAAAACATTCCTGGAACTGAATGACAATGATAATACAACGCAGCAAAACCTATGGGACACTTTAAAAGCAGTCCTAAGAGGAAAGTTTATAGCTCTAAGTGCCTACATTAAAAAAACAGAAAGAGCACAAGTGAACGATCTAACACTCCAGCTAAAAGTACTTGAGAGACAACAACAAATGAACCCTAAACGCAGCAGACAAGAAGAAATAACAAAAATCAGAGCAGAGATCAATGAAATAGAAACAAAGAAAACCATACAAAAAATCAATGAATCCAAAAGCTGGTTCTTTGAGAGAATAAACAAGATAGACAGACCTCTAGCCCAGTTAACCAAAAGAAAGAAGGAACAACTCCAAATCAATAGAATCTGTGATGAAAAGGGAAATATCACAACAGATAATGAAAAGATCCAGACAATCATACGGAATTACTTTAAAAACCTATACTCTACCAAGTTTGAAAACCTAGAAGAAATGGATGAATATCTGAAATCTTGGGAATCACCAAAGCTCAACCAAGAAGAGATCGACAGCTTAAACAGACCAATAATATGTGAAGAAATTGAAGATGTAATAAGCAGCCTCCCAACCAAAAAATGCCCAGGCCCAGATGGTTTCACAGCAGAATTCTATAAAATATTTCAAAAAGACTTACAACCATTAATATTCAAGTTGTTTAGAAGGATACAAACGGAGGGAGTTCTCCCAGATTCCTTCTATGAAGCCAGCATCACTCTAATACCAAAACCAGGCAAAGATGCAACTAAAAAGGAGAACTATAGACCCATCTCCCTAATGAACACAGATGCCAAAATTCTAAATAGGATACTGGCAAATCGCATACAGACCCACATCAAGAAGATCATCCACCATGACCAAGTTGGATTCATACCAGAGATGCAGGGATGGTTCAACATACGAAAATCAATAAATATCATCAAGCATATAAATGGACTGAAAGACAAAAACCACACCATCATCTCAATTGACGCGGAAAAAGCCTTTGACAAAATCCAGCATCCGTTCATGTTTAAAGTCCTAGAGGGAATTGGATTGGAGGGATCATACCTTAATGTAATCAAAGCCATATACAGGAAACCCACAGCCAATATCATCCTAAATGGGGAAACGACAGAAGCATTCCCCTTAAGGGTAGGAACTCGGCAAGGTTGTCCCCTGTCACCACTCCTTTTCAACATAGTGCTTGAATCCCTTGCTAGGGCAATAAGGCAAGAAAAGGAAATTAAAGGAGTTCTAATAGGAAAAGAGGAAGTCAAGCTATCCCTTTTTGCTGATGATATGATTGTCTACTTAAGGGATGCTAAGAACTCCACCAGGAAACTCCTAGAAATGATTAGGAGCTTCAGTAAGGTGGCAGGATACAAAATAAACCTAGAAAAATCAGTAGCCTTTCTCTACACCAACAGTAGGCAGCTGAAGAAGGAATACAAGGAGACCTTCCCACTCACAATAGCCTCAAAAACAATAAAATACCTAGGAACAAACCTAACCAAAGATACCAAGGACCTCTACAACAAAAATTTTAAACCTCTGAAGAAGGAAATTGAAGAAGACATCAGGAGATGGACAAACCTCCCATGCTCATGGATTGGGAAAATAAATATAGTAAAAATGTCCATTCTACCTAAACTTGTATACAGATTTAATGCAATCCCAATCAAAATCCCCAAGAGCTTCTTCACATGTTTGGAAAAAAGAATCCTCAATTTCATTTGGAAAAACAAAAGACCCCGAATAGCCAAAGCAACTCTGGGCGAAAAGAGCAATACAGGGGGGATCGCTATACCAGACATCAAACTATACTACAGGGCTATAGTCATAAAAACAGCTTGGTACTGGCACAAAAACAGACCAGTTGACCAATGGAACAAAATTGAAGATCCAAACCTGAGCACATACAATTTCAGCCATCTCATATTTGATAAGGAGGCCAAGAAGACACATTGGAGGAAAGACAGCATCTTCAACAAGTGGTGTTGGCAAAACTGGATCACCACCTGTAGAAGAATGAAATTAAACCCCTACCTCTCACCCTGTACAAAAGTCAATTCCAAATGGATCAAAGACCTCAACGTGAAATCCAAAACTCTGGAGGTGATAGAAGAGAAACTTGGCAGCAGACTACAAGACGTAGGTGTAGGAAAAGACTTCTTAAATCAGACAGCAGCTGCACAAGAAATAAGGTCGTCAATTGACAAATGGGACCTCATTAAACTCAAAAGCTTCTGTACATCAAAGGAAACAATAAAGGAAGTGAAGAGAAAACCCACAGAATGGGAGGAAACCTTCACAGCAGATACATCCGACAAAGCATTAATCTCCAGAGTATACAAGCTACTCAAAAAACAAAGAAGAAAGAAAACAAATGAATCACTCAGAAGATGGAGCAAAGATCTGAACAGAGACTTCACAGAGGAGGAATTAGAGATGGCTGAGAAACACCTTAAGAAGTGTTCAACATCACTAATAATTAAGGAAATGCAAATTAAAACCACCTTAAGATACCACCTTACTCCAGTAAGACTGGCTAGGATCAAGAAAACAAATGATGCCAAGTGCTGGAGAGGGTGTGGGGAAAGGGGAACACTCATCCATTGCTGGTGGGAATGTAAACTTGTGCAGCCACTATGGAAAACAGTGTGGAGAACCCTTAGAAGACTCAAAATGATCCTGCCATTTGACCCAGTCATACCACTCCTGGGTATATACCCACAAGACTCATCTTACTGCAGAGATACATGCACAGCTATATTTATTGCCGCTCTGTTCACAATAGCAAAAAACTGGAATCAACCCAAATGCCCCTCAACTGACGAGTGGATAGAGAAAATGTGGTACATGTACACAATGGAATTCTATGCAGCAGTAAAGAAAGACAACATCATGAACTTTGCAGGTAAATGGATGGAGCTTGAAGACATCATGTTAAGTGAAGTAACACAGTCCCAGAAAAACAAACGACAAATGGTATCTCTCATATGTGGACGCTAGTACCAATAACCCAGTTATAAATATTTCTTGTGGAGAGGGATGCATATTAAAAGAACAACAACAGAAAGATTGCATCAGAAGGCTGACTGAAATGGTGACTCGGGAGGGGTGGGAGGGGTGGGAGAGGGACACGGGTGTATATTCGATTGGTGCATGTTTAATTGACATGAGTTCAACAAGTATCCAGTTTTGCCCAGACTCTGTCTACAAGATACATGGTGTTTTAGGACTTAGTAAAAGTAAATATGGGCATATTGGACAACATTGGTTTGAAGACTGATAAAAACGGTAATGCATCTGAGTTAATTGGTGATATAAATTGCTCTTGTCCACATTAGCTTTAACTAAAATCTGTATAACAATTACTTTGGGATTGGTATAAACAAATGTTCTCTATAATTTTGCTGTCATATAGTATCACCTGGTAGCAATCTCTTTCACCTATAGGATGATTTAACTCAAAAATGAACTTTGTTTCCCAAGTTAATCACATACAGTAACCCAAAACAGCATGGGTGAACTTGATGAAATCTGTGCCTTGATTCCACCCTATAGGTATGTATAAAACAACTGCTTTTTTGAGACTCATGGGTCAAAACTAAACACCTTAAATAAAAAAGGGGGATATAGATAGATATGAAAACTTTTTGTCAAAAAACCTTGCAACCCAAATCTTAAAACTAACTATGGGAAAGGATTTGTATGTTCCAACAGGCCAGAGTATCACCAACTTAATGGCTGAGAAAGAAAATGCAGCTTTGCAGTGAGTAGGATGTACCAGAAAGTGCCAGCAGAAGGATTGACTCCTCTGCGCATTGAAGGGAAGAAATGCCTCAGATTGCTGCAGACATCAGGCCCCTCTGTGGATCCTACTAGTAACAACTATTTTTTAATGATTCCTAACGAAGCTTACCTTCTAGGTGCTGCAAAGGTTTTAATACAAGAGACTTTCTTAACTCCCCCCCATAGAATAAAGAGAAATAAGAGGATGATGAGGTCATTCTCCAGCTGTAGATTGGAACCAGCTGTTATAGAAGTGTTCTCTTGTAAAATCAGTAAAACTGCCTTCTTTAATTGACTAATGGACATAGAAACTGTGAAAAGGATTATTTTCTATTCAGAACCAAATATAATGCTAAAGTCTCCTTAAGCTATGCACCTAAACAAAATATATCAATACAGGAGCTCTGACATCAACAATGGATTATTCTACCAAGGAGATGTTGGCCAGGGGATCCAAGCCCCCACAAATGGTAAAGGCTCCTTGCCTCCTAACTGGGATATCTGCAGGAAGAGAGGCGATAAGGCCCTGCTGTTGAAGACCTGATACAAACATGGAAAAGATGTATGGAGACCGCACTTGCAAGTATACAGATGGTCTCTGGGATGCCAGAGAGTGTTACCAAAGACCACTAAACCAATAAAGCAAATATAGGTCTCCTTGAGTCAAGCAAGACTCCTCCGTCAGCACCAGCTACACCTCATCTGCCTGGAAATACTGTGCAGCAGTGGCAGCCATATGTCTGTATATCCCAAATCTAATTGGCTATTGGCTCTCTCCTTGGAGGAATAACCCACGGCTGATGTCACAAGCTTACATCCTCTAATGGTTAGGAGATGTTATAAACCACACGAAGACCCTGCCATACTTGACAGAAGAAAATGTAGATCATGAATTGACATACCATCCAAACATCTGTGTCTATACCAAAGTAACCTACCATAACAATTAGTACTGTTTAAATACCCATATATCTAATTGTGTGTGCTTCATTAGTAGGATCGAAAGGCTATATATTATACTGTTTAAATACCTAAATATCTAATTGCATGTGCTTCATTAGTAGGATCGAAAGGTTAAGCCTGGACAAGCTGGCAGCCCATGAAAGAAAACAGCCAGAACTGACTAGAGACCAAGACATCAGCTCCAGAGAAAGTAGAGTGTTTTGCTTCTCATCCACCTGTGCCCCTTTTCTAAGCCTAGGGAACAATCTGCGGAAGAGGGGGCGTGGTAGAATGTAAGGGCTTCGATTGGGGTTAATGGTGAAACTACAACAATATAGACTGGACACTCATTTGATCAACTTGATTGAACATACAAGCCCCCCCTTTCAGGATGGTGGGACCCATGAGCTGTGTGGGTTTGGGCACAACTGCTTGCAAATTGGTTTTACATGAAGGATGCTTGTACTCACAAATTATCACCTATTGTTAAAAAAAATGAAAACAAAACAAAACAAAAAAGCAGAGAAAGATGCAGAAAACTTACGGCAGAATGCACGATCTGCGATGGGTAGGGGTGGGGTGGGGGGGAAGGGAAGGGGATCTATGCCTGAACTGAATTGGAAAATGATGTATGAAATACACAAAGCATCAATAAAAATAAATTAAAAAAAAAAAAGAAGTAAAAATCTTTCGATCCTACTAATGTTCCTCCAAGGCAGAATGTAGTTTTGTGTTCCAGGCCACGGTAGTGTCACTCTGCTTGCATAGGTCACTCCTCATTTGGCCTTGGCATCTCATCAAATTTGGTAGCAGAACCTGAGGGGCTAAGGGATTGGTTCAGGTCACAATGATATATATATATTTTTGCTAATATATACATTTCTAATATATGTATTTCTAATATGTATTAGAAAACACTAACAAAATAGCTACTTTTGTAATATTCTTTAATATTTTATCATTTTTGTACAGATATGGTACTCTGATAGGGCATAGATAAATTTCAGAAACTTTCTTAAGTAAATTTTCTTAATTTTTTTTGAGACAGGGTTTCCCTGAAGCCCCAACTGTCCTGGAAATCACTATGTAGATCAGGCTGGCCTTGAACTCCCAGAGATCTGCCTGTCTCTGCCTCCTGAGTGCTGGGATTAAAGGCATGCCTCACCTTGCCCAGCATTTTCTTAATTTTTATAAAGGAAAACAGCTTAGCCTATCTTAACTGTGATCTAACATTTTAAAGATATACCATTTTTTTAAGTTTCCCATGATTTTTAAAACAACTACAAAAATTCGATAGATCATTAGTATGTAGTTAGTAGTTTTCCCAGTAAAAAAAAAAAAAAAAAAAAAAAAACCATAGAGTAGAACAGGTTTGGTAAATATAACAAGAAATATTTAAAATTATAGAATCTCAGCTTACAAAGATGTTCATTACAAAACCATCTATCTTGATATACTTGAAACATCTTCAATATGTCACCTCTGGGAAGCCTCTAGTTTATAAGTAATGCATGGATGGTTCTAGTAAGGGATCCAAATGTTTCTCCTCAGTTAACTTTGTTCAGTCACAATGTTAAGAATACTATTAAAGTATTGTTTAAGAGGCAGGCATTGAGGTACAAGCCTTCAATCCCAGCACTGGAGCGGTAGAGAGGCTAACTGACTATGAGATTGTGGCCTGCATTATCTACATAATAAATTCCAGGCAAGCTGGGGCTACCAAGAAACCCTGTCTCAAAACAAGCAAACAAATAAGAACAAAAAGCAAAATATAAAGTATTGATTAAGTGGTTTAGATAACATACTAAAAGCAGCCAATACTAACAGATCTCTCTTTTTTAATTTTTTTTATTAATTTTATTTATTTCTGTATGTGTATGAATGTACTGTCTGCATGCAAGTCTGTGCACCCGTGTCGTGCAATCCCGCGGAGATCAGAAGAGGGTGTCGGATTCCCCTGGAACTGGAGTTCTCCTGGAATTGGAATTTCAGACGGTTCTCGGCCGCCATGTGGGTGCTGGGAATCGAACCCGGGTCCTCTGCAAGAGCGTCGGCGCTCCTAACTGCTAGGCCATCTCTCCAGCCCCACTAACAGATCTCTTTTAAGGGAGAGACTATAGATGGGCTGACTAGACGCCAATTGGTGAAGCTGTACTGCAGGATATTTGGGATTACAAACTTGACAACTTAGGCCTTAACATATATGATAATATGCATGAAATCTTCTGGGGGAGCAGGAAGTGAAGATGAAGGAGAGGGTATAAAGATGATTAAGATGTTTGAAGATATTTTGTATAAAGGGCAAAATAATTCAATAAACTATACATTGAAGAATTAAAAAAAAGAAGTAAAAATCAACTATGATCTAGATAAGTCATTATTATTCTGAAAATCATAGTGCAAGTTGAATTAATATTACAACATACTTAAGTAAAACAGCAAGTTATACAGGGTTTGCTGACCAGAATTCCCTAACCTTATCAGTTTCTACCATACGTGCTCATGAGATTAGCACTTAATGGTATGGAAAACATTTCTGCTATGCCAAAATTATTCAAATCTTGATTAAAATTGAATTATCAATTCAAACTGTTGCACTTAAAAATACTTTAATGGTCATATCCTAACAGCTAAGAAATAATTACATAAATTATCAACACTATTACTAGCTTCTAAAGAAATCATCTTAAATTTCATACAAGTAGAAAAACACCTTCAATTACATGTTGGTATATTGATTATTCAATCTAACAAGGGAAGCCTAGGAAATCCTCTGCTGTGTAAGCTAGTAAGAAAATAACAGGAAGGATCAAGCACTTAACAGTCATATTTGGAAAGCCTAACTTCCAACATAAAGCTCTTACCATATGTTGTATATTCAGGTGTTCTTAGCAGGTAATACTTTTGTGTCAGTTACCCCTCTGAGAGAATAATCTGCTTTGATATGTAAGTCCGTATAAGCTTTATACTAATATTAAGTTTTATGGTATCTAGGCTCCTTAAGCCCATGAACAATTTCACAGCAAATTTAAACACCAAATGTACTTAGAAGAGGCAAAATACATTTTGTTATATTGATAGAATAAAGTTGAATACCTTTTTTATAATACATAGGTTAAAGCCCTAGAATCCCAGTAATCTATGATAAATCAGAATCCCAATTGCACATGGATTTCTCTCTCTCTTTCTCCCTCTGTGTGAACAAGAGAGAGGGAGGAGAGAAACAGAGAGGGCAAAGGAGAGAGAGAGATAAAGAGGGAGGAAGAAAGGGAGGCAGAGACCAAAAAAGAGAGATTTCAAAATTTTTCAAGGTTCATAAATCCTCTTGGTCACATCCTTGAATTTCTGTGGGTATTTGTGGGGAAATATGTAACAAATAAGCACAGAAAGAATATCTGGAATGGAATCTGCTTCTTTCCTTTCTTCTTCTTTTTTTTTTTGAACTTAGTGGTTTTGATTCTACAAGCATGCAAGACTGGGAAAATAGTGATTCATGAATAATTCCCATTGCCAATGAGCTCCTTTAAATTTTCTAAAATCAGAAAAAAAAAACATGGACAAGTGTTTCATATTCAATTATGGCATTACTAACTGAGAAAATAACATGAATCAGGTTCGCTCTGAATGTTAGTCTAGTCCATTTGAAATAGTGGTAATGAGAATATTCTGCCTGTTTTCTTAGGCCAGACAAAAGGAAGCTAGAAGTATTTTACATTAAAGCAATAAGCAATTTTCTGTGCATTTCTGATGGTAAAAAATAATGTTAGGAAGACAAATGCAACTCAACTCATTATAATTCATTTATAAGGCATTGATTCTCAGGAATAAAGAAGACACAGCGAAGATTATCAAATAAATGTTCCCAGAAATGGAGCATTTTACAAATCTTCTGTAGCATTCTTACTTGAATCCAATTCTAGCATTACCTACATTCAATAGTCCTCACTTTAAGCATAAGATATGACAACCAGCATTTCCTAAAGAAAGCATTCCACTTAGTACAGTCCTTGTAGAGGACTGACTGCAACATTTTAATCAGGCATAATACCAAGTTTGTCAGTTAGCCAGACTATCATTAAGGAATACTCAAGTCACAGATGAATATTTCTTGCGTTTATTTCCTCTGATGTGAAATGAGACAGCACTATGGCTGTCTGACAAAGCTAGTGAATGCCTTTATTAACAGAATACATTTTTCAGTCAATAAGGACTACTCAGGTAGAGAAGTAAACTGACATTCAAAGCTTGATTATTTCTCCTTGCACCCTTTCATGTCATGTTCTTGTTTTCCCCAAGATAGTTCTAAAAATGATTTCTTTGCTCAAATTGCTGAGTACTATTTTATCTTTAGATTTATTTAAGCACTACTAAAGCTGTTACAAAATCATTTGTATTTTTTTTTTGGTCTTTTTGAGACAGGATGTCCTGGTAGCCCCAGCTGACCTGGAACTCACTCTGTAGACCAGGCTGGCCTTGAACTCACAGAGATGTACCTGCCTCTGTCTCCTGAGTGCTGGAATTAAAGGTGTGCACCACCATGCCTGGCTATGTGTATTTTAATGTGGGTATATTTATGTTCACTCTGGGCTGGGCTAGAAGATGCATAGTATAAAGATATCCCTTGTGTCAAAACAATATACAGCCTCAAATTTTCAGAAAAATGGTGGCAGAAACAACAGCAAGCATCAGGGAGACAACTCCTCTCACACTGAGGAGGAGTAGTAGTAGTAGAGTTCTTTATTCTCCAGTGGGAGAATAAAGGCAGAGAATAGCTTCTCAGTAGTCTCCCCCATATCTTCTATAGGACTAATATTGCCCCTCTCTTTCAGGCCTGGAAGACAGTAAAGTGAATGACAAGGTACCTTGAAGACCACTATTGGAATTGTCTACACATTTCCTTCAAATCTGTATTCACATATCTTCCAGAAGATGCACAGTTGACCCCAATAGGGTCATCAACTTGGAAATTGATGAATGGATCTAAATACAGAATAGAATGAACATGAGGAACATCCTAAGACAAATTATTTATGGGAAAATATTAAATGCCATAAAACTGAAAGAAAATGATGGCTTCACACCAAAGGAAAGATGATAGGGCAGAGTAACACTCTAATGTCTAAAACAGCCACCCTCAGATAGAAGGTGTTTGGGGATGATCTTGGCTTTTCTGGAAACATGATGTATGATTAAAATGGTTAATAGTTCACAAAGCTGTTTTTACTTTCTACTGTTTATGATAATGTGACATGTGGAGTTGCAATAGAAGGCTGATACAGGATGTAAATTCAGATAGAGATAGGTCCATCTTTGGAAGAAAATCAGTTCTAGAAACTGCAAAACAGGATTAATTCCATGAGAGCAAGCATGAAATTAACAGTGTAATATAACTGGCATTATTGTTATTGGTGGGTTCACAATGACAGCAGCATAGTTCTCAGTAGAATATAATTATGCATGCCAGTTCAAGGATACTCAGATTGGTTAATGATTATATATCTATGGTTTGTTAGCTACAACATGGGGGGGAGTAAATTGTATATGCAGAAGCTGTGGATTATAATAAATTTTAGATAAGAGAAAGAAATATGGGGATATTTAGTATTTAAAATAGGTGGATCTGGAAGATTTAGTATTTAAAATAGGTGGATCTGGAAGAGGTTGGAGAATGGGGATGAATATGATAAAAACCCACAGTATGAATATCTCAAAGAGTTAAGAGAAAATTAAAAATAGCAGTTATAATAGAGGAGTAATAACTGACAAAGAAATATAGTTATTATGTGTTCTGATAGCATTGCTATGTTGGAAATATATTGAGATATTTGTAGAGACAAATTTGATAATAAACTAAGGTATTTTCAAATATAACTATATACTCTTTCAATTATACCTGCATAGAACTGACTCATTTGGAAGTGTCTCAGAAAGCTCAAAGACTAACAGTATCTCCATAAACATACAGTATAAGAGATGAAAATAACATTAAAACAGGATCCACATATCTCAAAGCCCCCAAATGTCCCTATAACTGAGGAAAACCAGCATATATCTTAGTCTAAAAGTTAACCAACTCTTTGGGTGTTAGTTAAATAAACAGAACTTTAAAAAAAAAACAATCAAAACAAAAACCAAAATAACGAAACTTTTAGAAAAGAAAGAGATTCCAGAAGACAACTCTCCATAGCAAATTTACTACTATTACCCATCCCAATGTTAATAAGAATGTTAATAACATCTGTGAACTCTTCTTCACTGAACAGAAGATATCCTCATATATTCTTAGCTCATTTTAAGAGAACTATTACAGTGCTCACTCTTATTAAGTAGCTCTTTGTCAGTCTTTCCTTTTACCCCACAACCTCTAAACAAATATAGTTTACTTTCAATCATTAAGGCAAACATTTATTTTTTATTTATTTTTTATTTTTTGTCTTTTCGAGACAGGGTCTCCCTGTAGCCCCAGCTGTCCTGGAACTCACTCTGTAGACCAGGCTGGCCTTGAACTCACAAAGATCCACCTGCCTCTGCCTCCAGAGTGCAGGATTAAAGGTGTGCGCCACCACGCCCGGCATGAAGGCAAACATTTAAATAAGCATTATGAAAATAAGACCATTCTGGGCTTGTGGTCCAGTTTATTTGTTTGCTCAGTTTAAGTAGGTTTCTCCTCTAACCTGAGGATTGGGACAACAAAATCTGACTGTGTGCTAGTACCACTTATAGGTTTTGATCTGTACCTCCTGATCTTTTACAGAATAAATTCAAAGCTTTTAGCCAGAAGGACAACTAAATTATATGCACGTCCATTATACCACCTAAAACCAAAGATTTTTCAAGCTGGCAGTGCTAAAAGTGAACATTTATCACAAAAAAACCAGTGAATTTTACACAAATAATAACTTTAACTATAATATCTTGTCTGTTTTCTTCATCAGATAGAGAGCCGTTCTTTGCTAAGTCTCTAGTGCCATGCAAGCCTTGAGTAGCAGTTAATTCGAGGCCATATTAGGACCTCTCTGCTCAGTTCTCTTGTCATGCACTTAAGTATGGAATGTCCTGTAATCGATAATTACAACCACGATTATCTAAGACACTAATGTGCCTTCCTTGCATATGCCCATTAACACCAAATCACACTATCCTCAACCCTATAAATCAGCTAGATATCATTTGACATCTCTGGTAAGTGGTGGCTGCCATCAAAATTATCCATTTGGTTTGTCTGAATCCTTTAACCTTGTTTCTGATTTTTCATTTCTAAGATTATAAAACACCTCCTTAATTGTGTAATTTTCTTTGTTCCTGAATAATAAAATATAGTTTTCCTTCATAATACCTCACATGCTATATTTCTTTAAATGTTCTTGATTAAATCACTACAAAACTTTATAACCAATTATACTAATTGGCTCCAGTTGAACTGTCCTTCAGTCCATTCTTGAGTAATCATCAGCAAGTCAAATCTTGCCATCCATGTTTAAAGTTTTGTCATAGCCTCGAGAGTAAGGGTAACTTACCTTGGGAATCACAGGAGTTGGCAGTGAGGTAGTCCTTGATTTTGTATTCATAAATACCACGTTTACCATCTTTACACCCAAATTTAAGACTGTCTTTCTGTCACCCTGAACTACTTACAGGTTCATAAACAAGGCAATTCACTACGTAAGCTTTAACTAAAGGTGGGTTTCCATGAGTTAATATGTTCTCTGTTCTTCATCTTTCCTTGGTTCTACAGTCTTTCAAGATGCAGCTGAATGTAGGTAATTTCTCATAGAATATCTTCATTTCCCCCGTGTAGCCCTCTTACTCTTGCCCTGGTTCTTATCTCTATAGCACCAGTGAACGTATTACATTTATCACATGATAGCATTGTAACATCCATTTGCCTTGACTAGTATAACTAGTTACAAAGAACAGGGACCATACCCTATCTATTATGTACCAGAGTCATTTATATTAGTGGGATATAGGAAAGACTTGAATATATTAATAACATATACAAGTATACAGGTTGCCATAGCTACCCTGAATTCTGTTGGAAGCTGAAAATCTTTGAAACCACCAAGGAAGCCAGGATTCCTCATTAAAATTCAGGAATTTTAACTATGATTGAAATATGAACTTTAAATTTCATAAAATTTAACAGATGCTTTTAGCAGTTTGGTTAACTGTTCTCCCAATTGATATCCATATAGCAGATGTCATACACACTCAGCCCATGTTAAAATACTATGTAACTTGGGACCATACACAAAGCTTGCAATTTATTCGTTATTGTTTTCTCGTGAACACTTTATTAAGAAGTCTGTGTCACTGGCTAAGTTTTTGGTAATGCTTTCATACACTTTTCTCCTCATTAGACTGGCTTTTAAGAGGAAGGCAAATATATTTTCACAATGCTATCCTATTTATAAACCCAACATACAGAGAGTCCAAATTGGAAACATCATCAATAAGGCAAATATTGTCATCTACATATTTACTTTGAAATGAAATTGTAATGTATACCTGCATAATAATTTGGCAAGGTAACTAAAATAAGTTGTTTTACATTGCTTTCAATGGGAACAACAATTCTAGCATTTGTACTAGTGGTAAAATATGTGGTCTATTATGTAGATGCAAAAATGTGGTGAGACTAAGGAAAACTGCTATAGATCTGGCAAAAAATGAATGGATGGTACATATATAAATATTCAATTTTACTTAGATAGCATTGTTGTTTAGCCCCAGATGACTTATATATTACAGATAAAAGTAAGGCAGGACTATTTTATACTTTCAAAACAATTAATCAGATAAGATTGTTCTCAATATGCTCCATATTTTTTTAGAGCAGAGAATAAAAGGCAGAAATTTTTCTGTAGAAGAATGCACTATGGGCCTCTGGGAAAATGAGACACTGAAGGCCAGGCATGGTGGCGCACGCCTTTAATCCTAGCACTTGGGAGGCAGAAGCAGGTGGATCTTTGTGAGTTCAAGGTCAGCCTGTTCTACAGAGTGAGTTCCAGGACAGCTGGGGCTACAGGGAGACCCTGTCTCAAAAAGACAAAAGCAACAATAACAACAACAACAACAACAACAACAACAAAGAAAATGAGACACTGAATCTTGGAGTTGCCCTCCTCATTCTCCATGATCTCCCACAAATTTAGAAAGGTCAAAGGGAATACAAATACCTGAAGGTTTTCTGTGTTTGCAGATTGTAACACCTCTTTGGGTAATTTTGGGTGAGGAAACAATAGCTTTAGATTAAACTCTGACTATTCTTCAATAACATCCCCGAAACATTTGACATTGTATAAGGCTCAAAACTAGGCATTCTGACAGCATTATAATGTGATTCTTTCTTTTTTTTTTTTTTAATTAATTTTTATTGATGCTTTGTGCATTTCATACATTTTTTCCAATTCAGTTCAGGCTTATTTCCCTTTCCCTCCCCCCTCCCACCCCATCCCAGATCATGCATTCCGCCATAACTGTCCTGCATCTTTCTCTCAGTTTTTTTTTTTTTCATTTTTAGCTATAAGTGATAATCCATGAGTACAAGCATCCTTCATGCAAAACCTATCTGCAGGCTGTTGTGTGGTATCAGGCACATATTGTGTGGTCATGAAATACTACTGGGTTGCCTATTCCTAATGGCCTACCAGGCATGATTTAGTTCTGTATATCTCTCCAGATATTAGAACAAATGGTGATTAATAATATACTTTGCTGCCTCCTATCTTAATTCAATGTTAATATACTAGTTATTATCCAAATAATAAAGATGTAAGAACTTTGGTACTAAGTTAGGTGAAGGTCAGAGTCAGAAGTGAGATCTATAGCTTGTGTTTTCGAAATCTTATAGTATTGGACCTTTACACTGTTGGTTTGTCATGCTATAACTATTGCAGTGGAAATGATCTTATGATATTTAGTTTCATTTCTGAAATAAATGCAAGGTCATTGCCCCCAGCATGTGACTGGAAAGAATGCAGCGTAATATTTCAATTCTGACACCCACACAAACTAAAAACTTTGTGGGTCTTCTCAAAGCACTGAGAAACCAAAGTAAAAAAAATTAGTTTATGCAGACTCAGTGATGATCAATTTAGTTTGGACAAACATACTAAAGAAGCTCCTTCAAATAACAACTACTCACACAATCTCATTAGTGTAGATAGAAAATGAAACTCAAGGTCACTTCCAAGGAGTGTGACTTCATGTTGCAAAATTTCCATCATCAAAATGCTTCCCAGAAAGAAAATAAACAGTTAAGGAATAACAATTGACTGAAAAAAATGTTTCAAATACACATTTAGACAGGTAGATAAGAGAAAAAAGTAGGTTGGGATTTCTTAAGCACTTCCTCACATCAAAGATGAAATTTTGTCTGATTGGAGTTTGCATAGGACTTGTGCATGCTGTCACCATGGCTATGAGTTCATGTGAGTAACTGACCAGCTGTCTGGAAGACGCTGCTTCCTTGTGCTCATCTAGTTCCTCAACCAACCTAATTGTGGCAATTGATGGCTGATGGGAAGAAGGAAAGACAGTGTCTTACAGGGATGGGAGTCAGTGGGCCAGTGCACAGACTCACACTGAAGGGTATTTTGGGACACATATATGTGCCTGTAGAGTCTGATCGAATTGGGGTTGGAGACATGGCTCATTGGTGAAGAGCAATGGTTGTTCTTGCAAAGGATTCAGGTTCAATTCCCAGCACCCACATGGGGGCTGTGTTCCAGAGGACAGAACGCCCTCTTCTGACTTCCACGGGCATTGCATGACATGGGTGCACCTACCTATATGCAGGCATTATGTTCATACACATAAAATCATAAATAAATAAATAAAATGTTAAAAAATCAATATAATCAAATCATCAAAAAATTATAAAGTAAGTTTCCATTATATAATAATAAAAGGTAAGATCATATTATTTTAATCTTACAAAAGAGAAAAAAGTAGAAATTATATGGATATTAAAATATATAACATGCAATGTAAGGTTGGCAAGATTGGAGTTGGGTGTGAAATGTCTCTTCCTGGAAGGGGATAAAAGTTATCTCTGAAAAAGTTTGAATATAAAAACTTGGAACTTTAAAGTGTTCAATGGTAGTTTTTGTGAATTAGATCTTAGGGAAAAATCAGCATGGGTATAAAATGACATTAACAGATATAAATTTATTTTTCTTATTTATATTTTAATCTAGGGTGCCATGTTGAATATAAGGAAAAAAGGTCATAATGTACTCATTGGAAATATAAGTAAAAGGAGGAAACATATTTCATTAACCTATATTTATTCAATACTATGTGCATTAACATATGCCTACTTCCTGCTATATATGATACTCTCCCCTCTCTGAGGGTAATCACCTATCACAGACCTCATCTACTACTGAGGGTGAGAATGGTAAGGGACAGAATATCTATTTCATATTGTTTTACATACATCATGGAATCCAAGAATCTGATCTTTTCTAAATGACACCGAGTAGGGAAAATATCCATACATTTCCATTAACAAACCTGTGAGGAAAATGGTAGTACCTTTTTCATTAAAATATGAGGTTGATAAATCAATATAACAGCCAACAGCTGGGTTTTAAGATTAACACAGATGTCAGAAAGGAAAGCAAACACAACTGTGAAAATGGAAACAAATACTGCACTTTAGGATAGCAGCCATCTGGGAATTGATTCTTTGAAAAGGAGATATAAATCTAAATGCAGTTTGCCTGTGGAAATTTCTAATTCTACTCTCTAATACTATTTTAGTTTGGAGATACAAATAATCTGTATGTCGTTAGTGTAACTAGATGCAGAAGTGCTTTCAGAACATATAGGGTGCGATTACATCAGAGCGAGTTATCACAGAATGTTCATCATATAAAACTATGAGATTCATAGTGAAGTCTTTGGGATCCTTTTTCATATATACCCTTTATAATAGAAAACACTGATGATGGAAAAGTTAATGATCCTGCCAAGAGTCTTCTCAGACAAGGACTTAAGCTGTAAGAAACCAGTACCTTAGGGGAGGCAGATGGGATCAATACATGTGTAACATGCGAAGAAGAAACAAACAATAGCCAAAACCCAAGGGAGAACTTATTCAAGACTTTGGGGACAATACAGTCAGAAACCCCTAATATATTTAAGTATGAGGGTATTTTATTTTTTGGAACTTACATCCATGTATATAATGTATCTTAATCATATCTATCTCCCCATTTGCTCTGTCCTGCTTCCTTTATCCCATCGACACATCTCCATGTCCTTCCCAACTTCTGTTTATAATAAACTCACTAAGTCCAATAGTGATGTCTATGTTTGCATGTGTCTGGGTAACCTACCTACCAACCCCCCACCCCCACCCTGCCAAAGCTAGATAATTCTTCCACTCTCAGCAGGTAACAACTACCCATATCCTCAGCTAAGGTGGGGCATCCAGAACCTTTCCTGAAGGAATGTTTAAAGACCTAAGTATCTTGCTCTTGTGGAGGCCTTGTGGTGATAACCAAAACTGCTGTGCATTTATGTGTCTATCAGCCATGTCATGTCCAGATGCCAGCTTCACACAACATTCCTTCTCATCCTTTGGCTCTCAAGTTCTTTCTGCCCCCTCTTCTTCTATGTTCTGCTATGTTGGGAAGAGCAGGGAGCTGATGCAGATGTTCCATCTATGGCTGACTACTCATACTTGCTTATTCCCAGCACTTTGGTCAGTTGTGTCTCTGTGTGTTAATCACTACTCTCTGAAATAAAGGAGTGCTTTTTTTTTTAGGAGAAATTAAAATATGGAATGCTACTTGATGCAATTGATTGTCCTATACTACATTTTGCTTATCTTAAAGCCTTTACATGCATAGCAAACTGAAACCTAACAAACAGGCTATAACCTACTCGTGTAAAAAGTAAGGACTCGCAGCCAATCACAGAGTCAACTGCTCAAACACTATGTACCCAAGGTAAACTTGAGCTGTAGTCAAACAAGTTGTGTTTACTTTTCTTCTACTTTTATGTGTCACTTCCATTTCTCTGGCTTTCCTACTCTCTGATTTCATGATGGATTTAGTCAATGGAAAATCTTCAGAGTATCAAGGAGAGGGGGGTCGTGGGCTCCCATTTAGGAAAGAATGAGTTTGTTGTGTTTTCCCCCTATGGTCTTTTTTTCTTGTTTTTCTTTGCTGGCCTAGCTGTTAAGAGCGCGCTCGCTTACAGAGGGACCCGGGTTCGATCCCCAGCACCCACATGGTGGCCGAGAACCGTCTGAATTCCAGAATTCCAGTTCCAGGGGAATCCGACACCCTCTTCTGACCTCCGCGGCATTGCACGACACGGGTGCACAAACTTGCATGCAGACAGTACATTGATACACATACAGAAATAAAAAAAGGAAAAAAAGAAGTCCTGTCTACTCCCATTCTGAGTTTTAGTGATGGCAAAATTTCTGTTACTGTTCTTGAAGACACTGTGGTCCTTAAAACTCCACATACAACATTGTAAATTATTGCTTTGGTAATCTTTATGAATGTAGTCTCCCTGCTTGTGGAGTTTTTAGATAGAAAGTGGATAATTTGCATGTGGAAACAGAATCATGGGATTCTAATCACAGTCATGGGATATTCTTAAGTGATAATGAAAAAGTTCTTTCCTTCTCTAGGTACTATTCCTTTTTTAAAATGAAAATTTTGACCATGAAAACCTAATGCCATTTCTACCTCTCTAAAATGCTGAACTTCTTTAATTTTAAATGCTTTTACATCTTTTCTTCAGTATGTGACACTGTTCAAGTCATTTCATCTGAGCCTATCTCCTTTCTCGATACTGCATCAAAGAACATGGAGTTGCAGTGTGCCCAGGTTATGAACCTCCATGTAGAATGGGGATTGTCAAGTTATTTACTACTGGCCAATGAATAGATTCATGAGGCTGAGTCAATGAACTGACCCCTTTGGCCTTCGTCTTCCTTCCGGAAGTCTAGATGTGGTGGCAGCAGCATTGCCATCTCTTGAGTGTGGCAGTGCTGGTCCCACAAAATGGCAGACACTGTGATGGCCACACAGCAGCCCACAGCCTGTCCCTTTAACTTATGTGAGAGAGCTCATTTAGTATACTTATATTCTTTTAACATAAAATCTTTCATTTTTCTCCAATTCACGATAGAACAGACTCACTAAGTTACAAATATATAACGTATACTCTTCAAACACTCAGGAATTTAGAACTCAATGCGCACATGCTCAGCGAACTTCTTTCTGATTTCCTCCTTCGTAATTAACCTGAGTCTTCAAACATTGCCAGTATTGTGCTAAGACTGCACCAGTCTAAATTCTAAATGTGACTGCTAACTAGTTGAACATGGCTCATTTATTCTAGAATTTCTCAGTTATAATTGATGTCAAAGAGAAACTCTTCAAGTTATATGTGTGAAGAACATTCTTAAAAGTGTGAAATTTAATGGGAAGAAAACTTGGAAATATGTATACTGTAGAATATTTCAATGTGTTGGCTATCATCCACACCAGTAAAATAATTAAACATCCCTTGCCAAGATAAAAATGCAACTTATTAGACTTTTTGTGAGTCATCGAAAACAAAAAGAATTATAAGAAAGAATAACAGTATCCAACTAAAACTACCAACTCTGATATTTAGACACACCTATGTTTTAAAGGTTATTTTTCTTAACTCAAGGAACTGAAAAGTATAATTCAATTAGCAGGTGTTTAAAGATGCCCTACTTTATTACAATTTGATTACAATCCCTTTGGTACAAACCTTATTTCTACCCAAATGTGTGCTCTTCATCAAACTCAGTATGAAATTTAGACAGAATTACATGAATCACCTTTTCTATATATAGAGAGAGCAAGATACACACACACACACACACACACACACGTGTGCATATATATATATATATATATAGAGAGAGAGAGAGAGAGAGAGAGAGAGAGAGAGAGAGATACAGAGACAGAGACAGAGAGATGGGTTTTTATTGTTCAAATTTCCCTTGTTACATAAAACTTTGATTAAATATATTGGTTCTTCTCTCTTGTTAATCTTCTTTCACTTATATAACTGTATAGTGTTATCAGCATCAACCTCCCAAGGGTTAGGGAAAATAATTCTTCTCCTTCTTCTTCTTCTTCTTCTTCTTCTTCTTCTTCTTCTTCTTCTTCTTCTTCTTCTTCTTCTTTTCTGGCACACCATAACTTTCATTAATTTAGGTCTTCATTAATAAATAACTGTATGGACTTTTTCAAGTTGGCAGTTCCCAGGGCAGCCAGAACAGCTGCCAAGGAATCAAGGGAGAAGATTGTTGGGACTCCTGCAGGTAGGTGGCTGGAGGCAGAGGTGGCATCAGGCAGGCAGGCAAGCAGGCAGTGGGAGGCTGTGGAGGGGTCAACAGCTTCAGGAGGTGGCAGTGGCAATACAATACAAAGGGAACACCCAGGAATCTTCCTTCAACTCCAGGCTGAGCTTCCCACCACCTGAACCTAGATACAGAAGTGGGCAACCAGCCCTAGAGAGCCAATAAGCAGAACTTGCCCTTGTCGTGGTGGTTCAATGAGTACATCTCTCCCAGTGAGTGTATGAGGCTGGCCTCCACTAGGTGGCGAGAGTTCCCAACTGAGCAGCAGTAGTGGTATTACAGAATCCTTACCCACCAGCTGGGGACTGCCTGGGGCCCCTCCCTCAGCTCCATGCTAACTTCCCTGGCCCTGGACCCAGATTGAAGTGTTTTCAGCCAGCCCAGGGAAACTAGGAGGTGGACCCCATACGGTTCGGGGCTCAAGCCTGCCTGATTGTTGCCTGTATCAGACATCTGGAGGAGCTCCTGAATGGTTGGGCAAGGGATGGCTGGTCTCTCAAATGTGAAGTCAGAAGTAAGAACTTGAAGCCTAGACCAACCACCTTCATACCTAAAATCCAGCATCCATTCATGTTTAAAGTCCTAGAGGGAATTGGATTGGAGGGATCATACCTTAATGTAATCAAAGCCATATACAGGAAACCCACAGCCAATATCATCCTAAATGGGGAAACGACAGAAGCATTCCCCTTAAGGGTAGGAACTTGGCAAGGTTGTCCCCTGTCACCACTCCTTTTCAACATAGTGCTTGAATCCCTTGCTAGGGCAATAAGGCAAGAAAAGGAAATTAAAGGAGTTCTAATAGGAAAAGAGGAAGTCAAGCTATCCCTTTTTGCTGATGATATGATTGTCTACTTAAGGGATGCTAAGAACTCCACCAGGAAACTCCTAGAAATGATTAGGAGCTTCAGTAAGGTGGCAGGATACAAAATAAACCTAGAAAAATCAGTAGCCTTTCTCTACACCAACAGTAGGCAGCTGAAGAAGGAATACAAGGAGACCTTCCCACTCACAATAGCCTCAAAAACAATAAAATACCTAGGAACAAACCTAACCAAAGATACCAAGGACCTCTACAACAAAAATTTTAAACCTCTGAAGAAGGAAATTGAAGAAGACATCAGGAGATGGACAAACCTCCCATGCTCATGGATTGGGAAAATAAATATAGTAAAAATGTCCATTCTACCTAAACTTGTATACAGATTTAATGCAATCCCAATCAAAATCCCCAAGAGCTTCTTCACAGGTTTGGAAAAAAGAATCCTCAATTTCGTTTGGAAAAACAAAAGACCCCGAATAGCCAAAGCAACTCTGGGCGAAAAGAGCAATACAGGGGGGATCGCTATACCAGACATCAAACTATACTACAGGGCTATAGTCATAAAAACAGCTTGGTACTGGCACAAAAACAGACCAGTTGACCAATGGAACAAAATTGAAGATCCAAACCTGAGCACATACAATTTCAGCCATCTCATATTTGATAAGGAGGCCAAGAAGACACATTGGAGGAAAGACAGCATCTTCAACAAGTGGTGTTGGCAAAACTGGATCACCACCTGTAGAAGAATGAAATTAAACCCCTACCTCTCACCCTGTACAAAAGTCAATTCCAAATGGATCAAAGACCTCAACGTGAAATCCAAAACTCTGGAGGTGATAGAAGAGAAACTTGGCAGCAGACTACAAGACGTAGGTGTAGGAAAAGACTTCTTAAATCAGACAGCAGCTGCACAAGAAATAAGGTCGTCAATTGACAAATGGGACCTCATTAAACTCAAAAGCTTCTGTACATCAAAGGAAACAATAAAGGAAGTGAAGAGAAAACCCACAGAATGGGAGGAAACCTTCACAGCAGATACATCTGACAAAGCATTAATCTCCAGAGTATACAAGCTACTCAAAAAACAAAGAAGAAAGAAAACAAATGAATCACTCAGAAGATGGAGCAAAGATCTGAACAGAGACTTCACAGAGGAGGAATTAGAGATGGCTGAGAAACACCTTAAGAAGTGTTCAACATCACTAATAATTAAGGAAATGCAAATTAAAACCACCTTAAGATACCACCTTACTCCAGTAAGACTGGCTAGGATCAAGAAAACAAATGATGCCAAGTGCTGGAGAGGGTGTGGGGAAAGGGGAACACTCATCCATTGCTGGTGGGAATGTAAACTTGTGCAGCCACTATGGAAAACAGTGTGGAGAACCCTTAGAAGACTCAAAATGATCCTGCCATTTGACCCAGTCATACCACTCCTGGGTATATACCCACAAGACTCATCTTACTGCAGAGATACATGCACAGCTATATTTATTGCCGCTCTGTTCACAATAGCAAAAAACTGGAATCAACCCAAATGCCCCTCAACTGACGAGTGGATAGAGAAAATGTGGTACATGTACACAATGGAATTCTATGCAGCAGTAAAGAAAGACAACATCATGAACTTTGCAGGTAAATGGATGGAGCTTGAAGACATCATGTTAAGTGAAGTAACACAGTCCCAGAAAAACAAACGACAAATGGTATCTCTCATATGTGGACGCTAGTACCAATAACCCAGTTATAAATATTTCTTGTGGAGAGGGATGCATATTAAAAGAACAACAACAGAAAGATTGCATCAGAAGGCTGACTGAAATGGTGACTCGGGAGGGGTGGGAGGGGTGGGAGAGGGACACGGGTGTATATTCGATTGGTGCATGTTTAATTGACATGAGTTCAACAAGTATCCAGTTTTGCCCAGACTCTGTCTACAAGATACATGGTGTTTTAGGACTTAGTAAAAGTAAATATGGGCATATTGGACAACATTGGTTTGAAGACTGATAAAAACGGTAATGCATCTGAGTTAATTGGTGATATAAATTGCTCTTGTCCACATTAGCTTTAACTAAAATCTGTATAACAATTACTTTGGGATTGGTATAAACAAATGTTCTCTATAATTTTGCTGTCATATAGTATCACCTGGTAGCAATCTCTTTCACCTATAGGATGATTTAACTCAAAAATGAACTTTGTTTCCCAAGTTAATCACATACAGTAACCCAAAACAGCATGGGTGAACTTGATGAAATCTGTGCCTTGATTCCACCCTATAGGTATGTATAAAACAACTGCTTTTTTGAGACTCATGGGTCAAAACTAAACACCTTAAATAAAAAAGGGGGATATAGATAGATATGAAAACTTTTTGTCAAAAAACCTTGCAACCCAAATCTTAAAACTAACTATGGGAAAGGATTTGTATGTTCCAACAGGCCAGAGTATCACCAACTTAATGGCTGAGAAAGAAAATGCAGCTTTGCAGTGAGTAGGATGTACCAGAAAGTGCCAGCAGAAGGATTGACTCCTCTGCGCATTGAAGGGAAGAAATGCCTCAGATTGCTGCAGACATCAGGCCCCTCTGTGGATCCTACTAGTAACAACTATTTTTTAATGATTCCTAACGAAGCTTACCTTCTAGGTGCTGCAAAGGTTTTAATACAAGAGACTTTCTTAACTCCCCCCCATAGAATAAAGAGAAATAAGAGGATGATGAGGTCATTCTCCAGCTGTAGATTGGAACCAGCTGTTATAGAAGTGTTCTCTTGTAAAATCAGTAAAACTGCCTTCTTTAATTGACTAATGGACATAGAAACTGTGAAAAGGATTATTTTCTATTCAGAACCAAATATAATGCTAAAGTCTCCTTAAGCTATGCACCTAAACAAAATATATCAATACAGGAGCTCTGACATCAACAATGGATTATTCTACCAAGGAGATGTTGGCCAGGGGATCCAAGCCCCCACAAATGGTAAAGGCTCCTTGCCTCCTAACTGGGATATCTGCAGGAAGAGAGGCGATAAGGCCCTGCTGTTGAAGACCTGATACAAACATGGAAAAGATGTATGGAGACCGCACTTGCAAGTATACAGATGGTCTCTGGGATGCCAGAGAGTGTTACCAAAGACCACTAAACCAATAAAGCAAATATAGGTCTCCTTGAGTCAAGCAAGACTCCTCCGTCAGCACCAGCTACACCTCATCTGCCTGGAAATACTGTGCAGCAGTGGCAGCCATATGTCTGTATATCCCAAATCTAATTGGCTATTGGCTCTCTCCTTGGAGGAATAACCCACGGCTGATGTCACAAGCTTACATCCTCTAATGGTTAGGAGATGTTATAAACCACACGAAGACCCTGCCATACTTGACAGAAGAAAATGTAGATCATGAATTGACATACCATCCAAACATCTGTGTCTATACCAAAGTAACCTACCATAACAATTAGTACTGTTTAAATACCCATATATCTAATTGTGTGTGCTTCATTAGTAGGATCGAAAGGCTATATATTATACTGTTTAAATACCTAAATATCTAATTGCATGTGCTTCATTAGTAGGATCGAAAGGTTAAGCCTGGACAAGCTGGCAGCCCATGAAAGAAAACAGCCAGAACTGACTAGAGACCAAGACATCAGCTCCAGAGAAAGTAGAGTGTTTTGCTTCTCATCCACCTGTGCCCCTTTTCTAAGCCTAGGGAACAATCTGCGGAAGAGGGGGCGTGGTAGAATGTAAGGGCTTCGATTGGGGTTAATGGTGAAACTACAACAATATAGACTGGACACTCATTTGATCAACTTGATTGAACATACAAGCCCCCCCTTTCAGGATGGTGGGACCCATGAGCTGTGTGGGTTTGGGCACAACTGCTTGCAAATTGGTTTTACATGAAGGATGCTTGTACTCACAAATTATCACTTATTGTTAAAAAAAATGAAAACAAAACAAAACAAAAAAGCAGAGAAAGATGCAGAAAACTTATGGCAGAATGCATGATCTGGGATGGGTAGGGGTGGGGTGGGGGGAAGGGAAGGTGATATATGCCTGAACTGAATTGGAAAATGATGTATGAAATACACAAAGCATCAATAAAAAAATTAAAAAAAAAAGGAAATGAAAAAAAAAAAGAAGTCAATGAAGACACCTGAAGAATACAAGCAAAGCCAGTCTTCATTTCAAGGAAGAAACACTTGAGCTTCAAACAAGAGAAATCAAAATGCCAAAATCATAACAACAAAAACCATGAAAAAGCCAAATAATAAGCCTCTGTCAAATACTACCAGTTCTGTAGAAGATTCCAGTAATGAGTACCCCCTAGATGTAACTCAGGACACAGATCTTAAAAGAATATCATAAACATGATCAAAGAATTCAAAGAATTTAAAGAACACAAATACAAACAAATTAAAGAACTAAAAGAAGATAGGGATAAACTAAAAGAAGATAATGATAAACTGTGGGATGAATTCACAAAAGCTATAGAAACATTGAAGAAAACTCAACTTGAAATGAAAAAGGGAATGGAACATTTCATAGGCTATTAGGAAAGAGTGGGAGAAAGCTTCAATAACAGAATGGATGAAGTAGAAAATAGCATATCAAGAATGGAAAATAACATGTAAGAACTGGTTAATTCAAGCAAAGATTATGAAAAGTTATCTTTAAAAAAGCACAAGAATGTAATAACCAGAAACTGTGGGATACCATGAAAATACCAAACCTACACATCATAGTTACAGAGGAAGGAGAAGAATCTCAGGATCGTTATTGACAAGATCTTCAACAAGATTGTAGAAGAAAAATTTCCCCAGTTAAGAAAGACGTACCCATACAAATACAAGAAGCACATAGAACACCAAATAGAACCAGAAAAGAAATTCTGCACACCATAGCATAGTAAAAACACTAGATGTTCAAAACAAAGAGAATACTGAAATCTGTAAAAGAAAAACAAGTCCCATTAGAATTATGGAGGATTTTTCAATGCAAATGATGAAAGCCAGGAGAACTTAAGGCAACATAGTCCAAGTTCTAAATGACTATAGATGTCAACCCAGAATACTTTATACAGGAAAAATGTCTATTATAGTTGAAGGACAAAGGAAAATCTTTCGTGAAATAAATGGGCTGAAATAATTCATGCCCAGAAAGCCAGCCCTTCAAAGAAGACTTGAAGCAATATGAAGAGCAGAAGGTAGGATTACCCAAGCAGCAACAGAAAATATTTAATGAAGGACTACTGTGGAAATACAAACCTAATAAAAGAATGCACCAAAAAAAAAAACCCAAAATGATGGAAAACAATACACATCTCTCAATAACAACTTTAAATATCAATGGACTGATCTCTCCAATCAAGGGGCATAGACTATTAAAATTGGTTAAAAAACAAAATCCATCTTTTTGCTGTCTGAAAGAAACACAACTCACCTTCAAGAACAGGCACTATCTTAAGGTTAAAGGATGGAAAAATATTCCAAGCAAATGGCAATAAACAAGCACAGGTTGCTATTCTAATATTAGATAAACTAGACTTCAAACTGGAACTAATCAGAAGAGATGAAAAGGCTCACTGCATTCTTATCAGAGGAACAATTAAACAAGAATATATCACAATCATGAGTTTATACTCACCCAACTCTGGTGCACTGTACTTAATAAACACAATTGTACAGGACTTTAAGGCACAGACTAAACTCCAACATTCTAGTAGTAAGGGGTCTTCAATATCCCACTGTGTCCATTAGACACATCAACCAGACAAAGAATAAGCAGATAGATAACTGAACTGAACAATATGATACAGCAAATGGACCTAACAGAGATCTACTGAATATTCTACACAAACACCAAAGAATATACTTTCTACTCAACACTCCACGAACCTTCTCCAAAATCGACCACATACCAGGACACTGAACAGAACAACAAAATACAAAAAAATTGAAATAATTCAATGTATTTGGCCAGACCACAATGCAATACAGATTAATAATAACACCAAAAGAAGCTTCAGTAAATACAGGAATTCGTGGAGATTAAACAAAATGCTCCTGAACAATGAATTGGTCAAGAGAGATATTATGAAAGAAATAAAGTTTTCCTGGAATTAAATAAAAACAACAATGCAACACAACAAAACCTTAAAAGCATTCCTAAGGGGGAAATTTATAGCTCAAAGTGCCTATAAAAATAAACAGCAAAAATAAATGACTTAGGTTTGGAACTCTAAACACTTGAAAGGCAACAAGTAAATCCCAAACCCAACAGACAAGAAGAAATAACAAAAATCAGAGTATAGATTAATTAATGAAATACAAACAAAAATAAAGAATCAATGAGTCCAAGAGTTGGTTAAACATGATAGACCCTTAGCCCAGCTAACCAAAAAATAGAAAGAGCAACTCCAAATCAACAAAATTAGAGATGAAAAAGTAGACATTAAAAAAGATAATAAAAAAGATCCTGAACATTATGCAGAAATACTTTAAAAATCTATACTCAACTAAATTTGTAAACCTAAAGAAATGGAAAATTTCTGAAATCATGGGACTCATCAAATCTTAACCAATAAGAGATCAATAGTTTAAACAGAATCATAACATGCAAGGAAATTGAAACAGTAATATAAAACCTCCCAACTAAAAAAAAATCTCAGGCCCAGATGGATTTACAGCACTATTCTATCAGATATTTAAAGAGGACTTACAACCAATATTATTTAAGTTACTCAAAAGGATAAAAACAGAGGGAAATCTCCCAAATTTCTTCTATGAACCCAGCATCACTTTAATACAAAAACCAGGCCACTATACAACTAAAAAAGACTATAGGGGCTGGAGAGATGGCCTAGCGGTTAAGAGCACCGACTGCTCTTACAGAGGACCTGGGTTCGATCCCCAGCACCCACATGGCGGCCGAGAACTGTCTGAAACTCCAATTCCAGGAGAACTCCAGTTCCAGGGGAATCTGAGACCCTCTTCTGACTTCCGCAGCATTGCACGACACGGGTGCACAAACTTGAATGCAGGCAGTACATTCATACACATACAGAAATAAATAAAATTAATAAGAAAATTAAAAAAAGACTATAGACCCATATCCTTAATGAATATGGATGAAAAATTCTCAAAAATTCTTGCAGTCAAATACAGGTACTTATCAAAAAGGTTGGCCACCGTTGTTCAAGTTGGTTTTATTCCAGAGATGCAGGGATAGTTCAGCATACATAAATCAAAAAATGTCATAAATTGTATAAATTCACTCAAAGATAAAAACCATATTATCATCTCCATTGATGTAGAAAAGACCTTTGAAGCCGGTTGTGGTGGTGCACGCCTTTAATCCTAGCACTTGGGAGGCAGAGGCAGGCGGATCTTTGTGAGTTTAAGGCCAGCCTGGTCTACAGAGTGTGTTCCAGGACAGCTGGGGCTACAGGGACACCCTGTCCGCAAAAAGACCAAAAAAAAAAAAAAAAAAGAAAAGGCCTTTGATAAACTACAACATGTCTTTATGTTTAAGTCTTAGAGGGAATTGAACTGAAGTGAACACTCTTCAACATAATAAAGCTATGTACAACAAACCCACAGCCAACATCATCTTAAATGGAGAAAAAATAGAAGCATTCCCCTTAAAGTCAGTAACCCAACAAGGCTGCCCACTATCTCCACTCCTCTTCAATATAGTGCTTGAAACTCTAGCTAGAGCAATAAGACAAGAGAAGAAAATTAAAAGAGCATTAATTGGAAAAGAAGAGGTCAAACTATCTCTTTTTGCAGATGACCTGATTCCTAAAGGATGCCAAAAATGCCACCAGGAAACTCCTAGAAATGATGAATAGTTTTAGTAAAGGGGAAGGTTACAAAATTAATCTACATGCCAATAACAACCAAAGGGGAAGGTTACAAAATTAATCTACATGCCAATAACAACCAATTGGAGGAGTACATGTAAAACCTTCCATTTACAATAGCCTTGAACAAATTAAAATATCTTGGAATAAGCCTGACCAAAGAAATTAAAGATCTCTAGAATGAAAATTTTAAATCTTTGAAGAAGGAAATTGAGGAAGACACCAGAAGATAGAAGGAGCTCCCATGCTCATGGACTGGAAGAATTAATATAGTAAAAATGATTATCACACATACACACACAGATACATATTCAATATAAGACAAAACATCCAAAAATTGATATGGACAAGTAAAAGACCCCAGATAGCCAAAGAATCTCTGAGCAAAGAGTAATACAGGGGAAATTACTATACCAGATTTCGATCTCTTCTACATAGTTATAACCGTAGAAACAGCCTGATACTGGCACAAAATAGACCTGTAGATCAATGGAATAAAATTGAAACCCAAACTTGAGTCCATACAATTTCAGCCATCTGATATTTGATTAAGGAACCAAAAACACTCAATGCAGGGAAGGTAGCAGCTTCAGCAAATAGTGCTGGCAAAACTGGACCACCTCCTGTAGAAGAAATAAATTAAGCCCCTACCTTTCAACTTATACAAAAGCAAGTTCTAAATGGATTAAGGGCCTCAATGTGAAACCTAAAACTCTGAAAATTTTAGAAGAAAACACTGGCAGTAACCTACAAGACACAGGCATAGTAAAAGATGTTCTAAATCAGACAGCAATTGTGCAGGAATTAAGGTGAACAATCAATAAGAAGGATCTCATTAAACTAAATAGCTTCTGAACAGCAAAAGAAACAAAGAAGTTAAGAGAAAGCCCACAAAGTGGGGGAAAACCTTCATCACCGACACATCTGACAGAGGATTAACATCCAGATTATATAAATTATTAAAAAACCAAAGGACCAAGAAAACAAATGATTCATTTAAAAGATAGGCTAAATATCTGAGCAGAGACTTCTCAAGAGAAAAGATGGCCAAGAAACATCTTAAAAAGTGTTCAACATCAGTAGTAATTAAGGAAATGCAAATCAAAACCACTTTAAAATTTCATCTTATACCAGTAAAATTGGCTATGATCAAGAAAACAAACAACACCAAATGCTGTAGAGGATGTGGAGAAAGGGAAACACTCATTCACTGCTGGTGGGACTGCAAGTTCGGGCAACCCCTATGGAAAGCAGTGTGGAGACCTCTTAAAAGACTAAAAATGAACCTACCATTTAACCAGATTATACCACTCCTAGGTATATGCCAAAAGAATTTATTATGTAAGAGAGATACATGCACAACCATGTTTATTGCTGCTCTTGTCACAATAGTGAAGAGCTGGTAGCAGCTCTTCAATTGACAAGTGGATATCCCTCAATTGACAAGTGGATAACAAAAAATGTGGTACATTTATACAATGGAGTTCTATGCAGCTCTGAAGAAGGATGACATGAAATTTGTAGGCAAATAGATGGAAGTGGAAGCTGTTATGCTAAGTGAGGTAACACAGTCTTAGAAGAACAAACAATGTATGTTATCCCTCATTTGTGGTTCCTAACACCAAATTATTATATGTAACTCAAAGTGGGTAACTGGTCAGTAAAGATAATTTCACATTGACTGTTATTTCCACAGACATAGCTTTAAGTATATTTCCCTATTCTCAGTTCTAAGATTTATGAGAAAGAACAAATCTTTTTTAAGTACATTAAAAAATGTATCAACTCGCTATGTAATTTAGGAATGTAAAGTTATTTTTTACCTGTACATAAGCTGTGAAGCTCTAAATATGTTTTGCCATTAACCTATAGTTTGATTTCAGACTTTGTAAATTCACTATATGTAAGGAGTGTAAAAAAGAAGCTAAGAGTAGAATCACAAGTATCAAAGGCTGGGGTAGATGCTCCCAAAGCAGAGAGTTGAAGTGTTGCTTAGAGTACTGGAGCACAAGAAAGTTGTGACATGCTTCAAGTAGAAAATACATTGTTATCAGGCTGGTGTAACTTAGCGTTTCTGGGTGCTTAATGACCATACTTAATACCCATACCAATTTGGCTGAGGGACCTAAGGGATAACTATGTTCCTTGCACTCAGAGGTCAACTAAGTCTCAGGGGACTATGCATGGGGGCATCTCTTGAAATGACCTGTAAATGTGGGTCACCAGTATTCTGTTCAGGGAAGTCTTGGAGATCCACTAATGGGAATTCAGCCAGTGTCCAGTCTATAAAGAGGAAAGTCTGCTCATGATTCAAAAAGGGAAGCCTGGTCTAGCAAGAGCTGATTTCGTCCTCAAGTGGATGGAACTGTTAAATGAAAAGCCAAAAGGAGCCAGGGGCTCCCCCCTCCCCCACCAAAAAAAACCCTGAGTGACCCCTGAGGACCAGATTCTCAACTGACCTTGAGAAAACAAAAACCTTGATTAATTTGGGCTGTGTGGCATTAAGCATCCAAAAGGAAAGTAGAACCAGAAATAAATAATCAGTAAGGCCTGGGAAATTGTACTTCAGATATAAAAATTGAGATCTTAGTAAATAGACAGAGAGAGAGAGAGAGAGAGAGAGAGAGAGAGAGAGAGAGAGAGAACTGTTGTTTCACCTATCTTCAATTCTTACTCTGTGGCTGCCACTGCTTTTGCCATTCTTCTAAGACATGAGACACAGCTTTTTAACCCTCCGATATGGATTGAAGACTCTTATCTCTCCAAGAATCCCTCAAACCTTCAATGCCAGATGGGGACTGCTGAGATATCCAGCTTGTGGAATGAGCAGCTTCTGGGATTTCAGCCTCTTCAGAGTGTAGACTGCCATTGTTGGACTATCCAGGCTGTGTCATGGAGGCCAGTGCAGGAAGATCAAGACAGGACACATGCTTGCTGGACCTCATTTGGGTGACCATGGGGAGGGAGGGACCCCAGTGTGGAGCACAGGGCAGGATTGATGGTTGTTTGGGTTTCCCAAGGAGGAAACTTCAAGCACTTCCTTGGGGAAAACATGACATTTTTTAGCAAAAAAACAAAAAGAAAAAAAAAAAAAGAGAAAATCCTCCAACTCAGGTGATATGTGGCTGTCTGTCTATCTATCATCTATCTATCTATCTATACAAGTTGGAGAGAATAACAACAAAAGAATGGGGAGGGGGAGACTGAAATAGTGAAGTTCTACCCAAAACAATAAGACTCTGCTTTGAAAAACTAAACAAATAAAAGTCTGGACAGACTCAGAAAAAAGATGCAAGATGTGTATGGTAGCGCGCAGTAACTCAGGTGGGGTGGTGGCTGCATGGAAAGGGAAGTGACTCTAAATTCAATCGAGAAATGGTGCATGATGTATGGAGATAGTTTAATAATAATATATTTAAAAAAAGGAAATACATTGTTTTATAAGCTTTGTTCAAAGCATAAAGTACAAGCTCTTTTTTTAAGTGAAATATTTATTTATTTTGGCTGATATATAGAAATATAAAGTTGTACATATTTATGGGGTCACATGATGTTTCATGCATATATACATTGATTAAAAGTTGGCAACAACCTACAAGACATAGGCATAGGAAAATACCTTCTAAATCAGACAGTGGCTGCACAGGAAGTAAGGTCAACAGTTGACAAATGGGACCTCATAAAACTCAAAAGCTTCTGTACAGCAAAAGAAACAATCAAGGAGGTGAAGAGAAAACCCACAGAGTGGGAGGAAATCTTTGCCAGTGATACATCTGACTGAGCATTAACATCAAGAATATATAAGCTACTCAAAAAACAAGTAAGAAGACAAATGACCTACTCAAAAGATGGAGTAAAGAGCTGAACAGAGACTTCACCAGTAAGGAAGTAAAGATGGGTGAGAAACGTCTTAAAAAGTGTTCAACATCATTAATAATTATGGAAATGCAAATTAAAATCACTCTCAGATATCATCTCACTCTGATACGGCTAGCTAAGATCAAGGATAACAAAAGACAACAGATGCTGGATAGGTGGTGGGGAAAGGGGAACACTCATCCACTGCTGGTGGGAATGTAAACTTGTACAACCACTATGGAAAGCAGTGTGGAGAACCCTTAAAAGACTCAAAATGAGACTACCACTTGACCCAGTCATACCACTCCTGGCTATATACCCAAAAGACTCATTCTACCACAAAGATACATGCACATCCATATTTATTTCAGCTCTCTTCACAATAGTGAAGAGCTGGGATCAACCCAAATGCCCCTCAATAGACGAGTGGGTGACAAAAATGTGGTACATCTATACAATGGAGTACTATGCAACAGTAAAGAAGAATGGCATTATGAAATTTGCAGGTAAATGGATGGAGCTTGAAGCCATTATGCTGAGTGAATTAACACAGTCCCAGAAAGACAAATGGAGAATTGTTTCCCTCATTTGTGGATGCTAACACCAAATCCCTCAGATGAAAGGAAAGCTGAATAGCATTATTGTTAAACTTTGTTAATCTGAAAGCAACTATATTGTTATAATGTGAATCTCTCAATGGGCTCTAGAATCCACCCACCAATTATTTTCAGACTCTGTAATTACTGTATAGGGGTGGAGAGTATATATCCATATTTTAGAGTAATATAAAATTAATGGAGGAAAATGTGAATTGCTAAGCATAAAAAAAGACTGAGAGAAAGATGAAGGACAGTTATAATAGAATGCATGATCTGGGGTGGGGTGGGGTAGGGGGAAGGGAAAGGGGAATATGCCTGAACAGAATTGAAAATGATGTCTGAAATACACAAAACATCAATAAAAAAATAAAAAAACTTAAAATTGGTGAACTTACCACCTACTTTCAGGCATGGTAATTAATGTACATGGGTGGAAGGTATATATTCATATTTTAGAGTAATATAAAATTAATGGAGGAAAATGTGAATTGCTAAGCATAAAAAAAGACTGAGAGAAAGATGAAGGACAGTTATAATAGAATGCATGATCTGGGGTGGGGTGGGGTAGGGGGAAGGGAAAGGGGAATATGCCTGAACAGAATTGAAAATGATGTCTGAAATACACAAAACATCAATAAAAAAATAAAAAAACTTAAAATTGGTGAACTTACCACCTACTTTCAGGCATGGTAATTAATGTACATGGGTGGAAGGTATATATTCATATTTTAGAGTAATATAAAATTAAAAGAAAAAATCTGAACCCCTGAACATAATAAAAAAAGAAGGGATATGTGGATGAAAAGCTGATCAATGAATTCCAAGTACAAGCTCTTACCTGTGAATTTGATGCTAATGAAATAACAATGTTCAGAATAATGATAAGATTTTTTTTTTTTTGTCTTTTTGAGACAAAAGTCTCTAGTCCCAGCTGGCATGGAGTTTGCTATGTAGAGCAGGCTGCCCTTGAACTCACAGAGATATGCATGCCTCTGCCTCCCAAGTGCTGGGATTAAAGGCTTGCACCACCAAACCTGGTATGATAGGGTATTTTTATATCAAAGCATTGGCTTTGTACAGTAGAAGCAGAAAATGATAAATTATTGATGAAGCTATAAAATTTTAGTTACACAAAATGAGTAAAACCCGAGAATGTAATGTACAACCTGGTAGCCATAATGAATAATTTCGTAGTGTATTCTTGAATCATTCTAACAGGGTTGATTTTAAATGTATTCACCAGAAAGAAAGACAATGGTGACAAAGTTACATACTGATTGATTGACTGATTGATTGATTGCTTGATTGATTAAGATTTTGGTGGCCAGAGTCCTCAGAACTTAACTTTGTAATTCTTTAAGGAACAATAGTTTGATATTTAATAGTGTAATGTTTAAGGAAATTTTAGAAATCTTTTTTTTCACATAAATTAATTTTTATTTTTTTAACAAATCTAGACCCGTGTTCCCGCCCATTCCTCCACCCCGCCAGAGCTCATTCATTCTGCCAAACATGCTTTTCATCTCTTTCTCAGTCTTTCTCAATATTCTCCATGAGGAAGTTGACTGTTTTGAGCAGAAGTTCACTGTTTCAGTTTTTGATTCAGTCCTTTCCGTTGTTGTTGTTGTTTCCAATATGCATTATGCCCAACTGCTTTGAACAAAAGCTCAGGAGGCCCTACACAAGAAATACTTACAACTAGGTAATTGGCACTAACATCCACAGATAAGGGATACCATTCGTCATTTGTTTTTCTGGGACTGTGTTACTTCACTCAGCTTGATGTCCTCTAGCTCCAGCCATTTTCCTGCAAAGCTAGTGATGTCGTCTTTCTTTACTGCTGCATAGAACTCCATTGTGTAGATGTATCACATTTTCTCTATCCACTAATCAGTTGAGGGGCATTTAGGTTGGTTCCAGCACCTTGCTATTGTGAAGAAAGCTGCAATAAACATGGCCGTGCATGTATCTATGCAGTGGGGTGAGTCGAGGGTACATGCCCAGGAGTGGTATGGCTGGGTCGGGTGGCAAGTTCATTCCCAGTCTTCCAAGGGTTCTCCACACTGCTTTCCATAGTGGCTGTACGAGTTTACATTCCCACCAGCAGTGGATGAGTGTTCCCCTTTCCCCACAACCTCTCCAGCACTTGGTATCATTTGTTTTCTTGATCCTAGCCAGTCTTACTGGAGTAAGATGATATCTTAAAGTGGTTTTGATTTGCATTTCCTTAATGATTAGTGATGTTGAGCAGTTCTTGAGGTGTTTCTCAGACATCTCTAATTCCTCGCTTGTGAAGTCTCTGTTCAGTTCTTTGCTCCATCTATTGAGCGGGTCGTTTGTTTTCTTTTTTCTTTGTTTTTTGAGTAGTTTATATATTCTGGAAATCAATGCTTTGTCAGATGTATCTGCAGTGAAGGTTTCCTCCCACTCTGTGGGATTTCTCTTCACTTCCTTGATTGTTTCTTTTGATGTACAGAAGCTTTTGAGTTTGATGAGGTCCCATTTGTCAATTGTCGACCTTAATTCTTGTGCAGCTGCTGTCTGATTTAGGAAGTCTTTTCCTACGCCTATGTCTTGTAGTCTGCTGCCAACTTTTTCTTCTATCACCTTCAGAGTTTGGGGTTTCACGTTGAGGTCTTTAATCCATCTGGAGTTGACTTTTGTACAGGGTGAGAGGTAGGGGTTTAATTTCATTCTTCTACAAGTGGTGATCCAGTTTTGCCAACACCACTTGCTGAAGATGCTGTCTTTTCTCCATTGTGGTTTCTTGGCCCCCTTGTCAAATATGAGATGGCTGAAATTGTATGTGCTCAGATTTGGATCTTCGGTTTTGTTCCATTGGTCAACAGGTCTGTTTTTGTGCCAGTACCAGGCTGTTTTTATGACTATAGCCCTGTAGTATAGTTTAAAATCTGGTATAGAGATCCCTCCTGTGTAGCTCTTTTCACTCAGGATTGATTTGGCTATTCGGGGTCTTTTGTTTCTCCAAATGAATTTAAGAACTTTTGTTTCCAAGCCTGTGAAGAAACTCTTGGGGATTTTGATTGGGATTGCATTAAATCTATACAAGAGTTTTGGTAAAATGGACATTTTTACAATGTTAATTTTCCCAATCCATGAGCATGGGAGGTTTTTCCATCTTCTGAGGTCTTCTTCAATTTCTTTCTTTAAGGGTTTAAAATTTTTGTTGTAGAGGTCTTTGGTGTCTTTGGTTAGGTTTGTTCCTAGGTATCTTATTGTTTTTGAGGCTATTGTGAGTGGGAAGGTCTCTTTGAATTCTTTCTCCAGTTGCTTGTTCTTGGTGTAAAGAAAGGCCATTGATTTTCTAAGGTTAATTTTGTATCCTGCCACTTTGCTGAAGCTGTTAATCGTTTCTAGGAGTTTTCTGGTGGAGTTTTTTGCATCCCTTAAGTAAACAATCATATCATCAGCAAATAGGGATAGTTTGACTTCCTCTTTTCCAATTAGTACTCCTTTAATATCCTTTTCTTGCCTTATTGCTCTAGCAAGTGTTTCAAGCACTATATTGAAGAGGAGTGGTGATAGGGGGCAGCCTTGCCGAGTTCCTACCTTTAAAGGGAATGTTTCTGTCATTTCCCCATTTAGGATGATATTGGCTGTGGGTTTCCTGTATATGGCTTTGATTACATTGAGGAATGATCCCTCCAATCCAATTCCTTCTAGGACTTTAAGCATGAAGGGATGCTGGATTTTGTCAAAGGCTTTTTCAGCATCAATTGAGATGATGGTGTGGTTTTTGTCTTTGATTCCGTTTATGTGTTTGATGATGTTTATTGATTTTCGTATGTTGAACCATCCCTGCATCTCTGGTATGAATCCAACTTGGTCATGATGGATGATCTTCTTGATGTGGGTCTGTATGCGATTTGCCAGTATTCTGTTTAGAATTTTGGCATCTGTGTTCATGAGGGAGATGGGTCTATAATTCTCCTTTTTAGTTGTATCTTTGCCTGGTTTTGGTAATAGAGTGATGTTGGCTTCATAGAAGGAATTTGGGAGAGTTCCCTCTGATTGTATACTTCTAAACAGTTTCAGAAATAATGGTTGTAGGTCTTTTTGAAATGTTTTATAGAATTCTGCTGTGAAACCGTCTGGGCCTGGGCTTTTTTTAGTTGGGAGGCTTCTTACTACATCCTCTATTTCTTCATATGTTATGGGTCTGTTTAAGCTGCTGGTCTCCTCTTGGCCAAGCTTTGGTGATTCCCAAGATTTCAGATATTCATCCATTTCTTCTAGATTTTCAAACTTGGTAGAATATAGGTTCTTGTAATATTCCCATATAATTTTCTTGATCTTTTCCTTGTCCGTTGTGATATTTCCCTTTTCATCACAGATTGTATTGATTTGGAGTTGTTCCTTCTTTCTTTTTGTTAACTGGGCTAGAGGTCTGTCTATCTTGTTTATTCTTTCAAAGAACCAACTTTTGGCTTCATTGATTTTTTGTATTGTTTTCTTTGTTTCTATTTCATTGATTTCTGCTCTGATTTTTGTTATTTCTTCCTGTCTGTTGCGTTTAGGGTTCATCTGTTGTTGCCTCTCAAGTGCTTTTAGCTGTAGTGTTAGATCATTCACTTGTGCTCTTTCTGTTTTTCTAATGTAGGCACCCAGGGCTATAAATTTCCCTCTTAGGACTGCTTTTAAGGTATCCCATAAGTTTTGTTGTGTTGTATTGTCATTGTCATTCAGTTCCAGGAATGTTTTTATTTCTTTCTTTATCTCTTCCTTGACCCATTCATTATTCAAGAGTGTGTTGTTTAGTCTCCATGTGTTCTTGTAGGCAGGAGGGCTTGTCCTGGTGTTGATGTTGAGCTTCATTGCACTGTGGTCTGACAGGATGCATGAAATTATTTCAATCTTTTTGTATTTGTAGAGGTTTCTTCTGTGTCCCAGGATGTGGTCGATTTTGGAGAATGTTCCGTGGGGTGCTGAGTAGAAAGTGTATTCTCTGGTATTAGGATGGAATGTTCGGTAGAGGTCTATGAGGTCCATTTGGTGTATCATATCGTTCAGTTCAGATGTCTCTCTGTTTATTTTTTGTCCTGTTGACCTATCCAAAGGACTCAGTGGGGTATTGAAATCTCCCACTATGAGTGTGCTGGGGTTAGTCTGTGACTTGTGGTCCTGGAGAATTGTCTTTATAAAGTTTGGTGCACCAGAATTTGGGGCATATATATTCATAATTGTGAAATCTTCTTGGTGGATTGTTCCTTTGATGAAAATGTAATGGCCTTCTTTGTCTCTTCTGATTTCTTTTACTTTGAAGTCTATTTTATCCGATATTAAAATAGCAACACCTGCTTTCTTTTTGGTACCATTTGCTTGGAATATTTTTTTCCATCCCTTCACTTTAAGGTGGTGCCTGTCCTTGAAGGTAAGATGTGTTTCTTGTAGACAGCATATCGATGGATTCTGTTTCCTAATCCAGTCTCCCAGTCTATGTCTTTTGATTGGGGAATTTAGTCCATTAATATTTAAGGTTATGACTGATAGGTTTGTGTTGCTTCCTTTTGCCTTATTATCCATCTGCGGTTTTGATTTAGGTTTCTACTTCTGCAGTTATGCTTTTATTGATTTCTCCTTCTAGGTGCCTGGGGTTGGTTGCTCCTTTCTTCTGTTCTTTGAATTGCTTCAAGTATTCTCTGAAGGGTTGGTTTTCCGGACATGTATTCTTTCAAGTTGTTTATGTCATGGAAGGTTTTTCTCTCTCCTTCAACTATAATTGACATTTTTGCTGGGTATAGTAACCTGGGTTGGCATCTATTGTCCCTTAACACTGGGAATGCTTTGCTCCAGGTTCTTCTTGCTTTCATAGTTTGCGTTGAGAAGTCCGTTGTAATTCTGATAGGTTTCCCCTTATAGGTCACTTGTTGTTTTTCTCTTGTGGCTTTAAGGATTTTGTCTTTGTTTTGGGTGTCTAGCATTTTAACTATGATGTGGCGTGGAGAATTTCTTTTCTGATCTTGTCTGTTTGGAGTTCTATGTGCTTCTTGTATTGGTATTGGTTTGTCCTTTTTTAGTTTGGGGAAGTTTTCATCTATTATTCTGTTGAAGATCTGATCAATACCATTCTCTTGGGATTCTTCTCCTTCCTCTATTCCTATGATGCGGAGGTTTGATCTTTTCATAGTGTCCCACAGCTCCTGGTTGTTCCATTTTTGTGTATTTTTAAATTTTTCATAATCTTTCCTTGAGGTTTTTAGTTGTTCTGTGTTATCTTCCAGGTCTGATATTCTTTGTTCTGCTTCCTCCATTCTTCTTCTGAGGCTTTTTCCATTCCTTTCCTCTTTAATGGATGAGTGTTTGATTTCCTTTTTAATTTCCTCTTCTGGTTTCTTTAGTATTTCTACTTCTTTTTGGAGCTTCTCGATATCTTCTTGTAGCTCTTTAGTTCACTGGTTGGTTTCTGTATCTTTTTCAGCATGGGATCTTTTCAGTGTTTCTACTTCCTTCTGGAGCTTGTCATTGTCTCTCTCTAGGTCCTTCTTGAGTTCCTCACTCTCTTTTCTTAGTTCTTTGGTTTGTTCTTTATGATCTCGTATTTCTTTAAATATGTTCCCAATTGTGTTTCTGATCCTGGGGCATCTCCAGAGGGATCCCACTGCAGGAGTCTTCCACAGGGTTGGTAAAGCTTGGCGCAGGATTATCCTGCCCCTTTCCAGTGTTGTCTCTTCTTCGTGATCCTGGCATATGGGCTTCTCCTTGCCTGTATTCCAATGTGAGTCCTAAATGCCTCTTCACTGTGTTGAAGGCTTGCTTTGCTTGCCTCCTTCAGATGCCTCTTCATAATCCCAGTTGGGGGGGGCGCTCTTCAGCCCGTGTCCCAGTACCTTCCGCTGGCATCAGGAGATTTCCTAGAAATCTTAATTAGTTTAAATGACAACTGAGTACATAGATTTAATATTATTTGATTTGGAAACGTATTCAATAGACTTTCTTAAAATAAATTAAGCAGTAACTTTATTTAATTTATATTAAATAACTTATATGTATAATATATATTATATGCATATTGCTTTCCCTGGAAAACACATTGCTCAAATTGTCTAGACATGTATAAAATTTATACATTTATGGAATTATCTATAATATTGTTATTGATATATTGATAAAGGACATTTTTCAACCAGGGATAACTTCCTATAACTCTCATTCATAATCAATAGTTCTATCATTGAAGCTTTTCAAATGACCCAACATAAAGTGTAAGGTATAGTGATATTAATTATGGATTCATAATGATATTATTAATATGAATTGGATTGTGATGGTGTATACCTACAATGAACTATTGGAGACAGCTTACCCTGTGTTTTACACAATAAAGGGCTATACACTCTATATATGTCTAATTCCAATTAACTCCATCTTTGTGGCATTTCATTTATTATAATATTAAGAAGTTCATCCACTTGATTGTATATTAAACTTATAATTATTCATTAACTCCACTACATAGTTACAGTTTAAATGACATCAGTAATGTTGACTGAGAAGAAGTCAGAGGGTTCTTCCTGTGAGGGTGATGATGATGGGCAGGGAGAAAGAAGTTTTGGAAGGAATAATAATCTAGTTTTTCCATAAGTGAGATCAGAGAAACAACTATGTAAGCATTACATCATGGAACAGTGAAGTCTGAGGAAGAACTCTGAATGAACTTTATGTTAAAGAATTTAAAATGAGATAATGAAGGAGATCATTGTTATTCTGAGTGAGAAATATATATTTTCTTTAATCAATTACAAAAGTTTAATGATAGAATGATATGAAATAGAATCAAATTAGGAAAATCTAGGAGATTAAGTCAGAGATTTTATCTATAACTTGAATAGGAAATAATGACTACTTGAAGCAAAGAGGTACTTTGTGAATGGCAGGTCACATGAAAAATATGCCAGATTTTAGAATTTGATATGGAAGAAAATTTAGTAACAGACAAGGTATTAGTTCCTTTCCTGTTGCTGTAATAAAATACCATAATTATAAGTAACTTAAGGATGAAAGTTTATTTGGGCTGATGAATTCAGAAGGTTAGAGTTCATCACTGTGAGTTGGCATGGCAGTGCATGGTGGGAGTAGAAAACTGAGATTACTTCTTCAACCATGCACAGAAATCAGAAAGAGCAAACAGGAGCTGGAACAAGGCCTCAAACTCCCAAAGCCCATCTCTAGAGGCATCATTCCTCTAGCAAGGCTAGAAAATTATATTGAAGCAATCAGTATTCTTCAAAAGGGTAAGATTAGATTCCTTTGCGTGTTAGTATTTTCTATGATTGACTCCTACTCTACATGCTGACAAGGGTTAGAATTTTTTTTCTTTAAAACATTTCCTTCTTGTTTCCAGGACACCAGGATACCAAGTGCTGAATACATCACAACTATCAAAGCTTAGATGACAAAACAAAACATTAAAAATTCCTGTCTGAGGTTGGTATGCTGAAGCACAGCTTTAGTCCCAGTTCTATGGTGTGGGAAAACTTAGTTAAGATGGGTAGCATTCCTAAACCAATGGTAAGATGGGTAGCATTCCTAAGCCAATGGTACCTCCTTGGTCACACCCGTGGGGTGGAGTGTAGTGATGAAATGATTTAGCATTCCTGAGGATTGAGTCAAGATGGATATTTAAGCAGACATGTTGGAATAAAATCTCTCTCTGCATTTGAACCTCAACCTGCTTACATGTGGTGTGCTTTCCTGCACGTATTTTCCACATGGGTCGTCCCAGGATTAAGTGGGCCCCACCACAAATCTTGGTGGCGACACCACACTATGGAGGCAGAGGCAGGTGGACCTCTGTGAGTTCAAGGACAGCCTGATCTTCATATAGATGTCCAGACCAGTTGGGGCTACAGGGAGACCTTATCTCAAAAAACATACAAACAAACAAACACAAAAATAAACAAAACCTACTATATGTTTACAGAATTGAATTCAGTATCATTTTTAAAGTTTTTTTTTTGTTTTGTGACAAATAATTCCAATATTCAAGTTTTAGTTTACTAAAAAGGCCAAAAGATTTCCACAACTCTTTTTTTAAAAAATATTCAATATCAATTTTTTTTCTTTTTATTTTGTTTTAAATTTTATTTGTAGCAATAATAAAGAATGAGGAACACAAGTTTTGACCTCTGGAAAACAGGTATTTCTCCAAAATCTATTTAACATATCTTCTCAGAATATTCATGATTTATTATACAAACAAGTTTACACAGTAAGGTACTTAATGAATATGGCCAAAGTGAAAATGTTTGACCAAGATATAAATTTTGTTAATATCATTTGTCATGAAATTCATTTTATATAAATACTAGTTTGGGGAATGTATTATTTTCTAATACATGTACACACATACAAATTGTTATTTACTATTTTGCTGTTCTTTATATGTACTTATAATCTGTAGATAATAATTATAAAATTATTAAAAAGAATATATTCACAAGTTTTGTTTTATAAACATGGAAAGTGCTTATTTTAAGTATTAATTTATAAGTTTTTGGTTAGTAAACATTTATAAAACTACCTGGTTGAAATTATGATGTAGTTTGCATGGCATTGCTTCTGTCAGATACAGTACAAGTGAGGTCTTTAGTTTTTTTCTGCATGTTCTCTTTGAGAATGTATTAGACTTTCCTGTGACTCTGAGGAGGTAGTTCTCTGACTACACTATTTTCAAGTTTCAAAGGCATGATTTTTTTTTTGGGGGGGAGGGTTTATTCAGCTTACATCTCCCGGGTCACAGTTCATCACTTAGGGAGCACAAGGCAGGAACTCAGGGCAGGAACCTGGAGGCAGGAGCTGAAGCACAGGCCATAGAGGAATGCTGTTCACTGGCTTGCTCCCCTGGCCCATGCCCAGCCTGCCCTCTTATACAGTACACAACAACCTGCCCAGGGTGGCACCACTCATTGTGGGCCAGGCTCTCCCACACTGCTCGACCATCAAGACAATACTCCACAGATGTGGCCACAGGCCAATCCAATGGAGCCAATTCCCCAATTGAGGCTCCCTCAACCCAGGTGTGTCAAGTTGACACTAAAGCTATCCAGCACAATTGACCCCTTGTCAACTTGACACACAAAACACATCACTATTAAACCACAACCTTTCCAGTTCTTATCCCCAAAGTATGATGTTAACATTAATCACAACCTAAGACAGTACAACCTTAAAAGCCCCACAGTCCTTAAAATGTCCAAATGCTTAAAAGTTCAGTCTATTAAAAGTCTAACTGTGGGCTGCTGTAAAATCCAAAACAAGGACTGTCTTATTTCAAAGGGAAGAATCAGGCACACTCAAACAAAACCTAAGTCCAGCAAAGTAGCTCAGGGCTGGACACCTGGGATTCACTCACGATCTTCTGGGCTCCCCCTCTCCGCCTCTGCCATCCATCGCACACACAGCTCATCTCCCAGGCCCAGGCCGACTCCATTCCACACCTGCTGCTGCTCTTGGTGGTCATCCCACGGTCCCAGCATCTCCAAAAAGCTGGGGTCGCCACTGAAACTGAGGCAGCACCTTCACCAATGGTCTCTTCTGACCTCTCCTGGTGCAAAGCCTCAGCTTCTCTCCATGACCCCTGCAATCCTGGGGTCTTCACTGCAACCACGGTGCACTTCCATCAATGGTCTTTCCTGACCTCTCACAATGCCAGGCCTCGGATGCTTTCTGTGACCCCCTCAAATTTCAACACCGGAACCTTATAGGAGACTCTTACCCATTACTAAGTCCTGCTTCTGGCTCGAGATGGAGGCTCAGGCCCCTTCTGGATCACAGCTTCTGTGTGCTGACCCCGAAGAAATTCTTCCCAGAAGATTTCACCACAATGATGCTGGTCTCTTGTTACTTACAGCTGATTCTTCAGGCCCAGCTAACCAGCATCAATTGTCCCAGTACAACAAAGATTTCCCTTCAGGCTCTGGTCTCTTGTTACAGCTGATTCTTCAGCCCCAGATGACCAGAACCCACAGATTACAGTCCTGATGATCTCTGCTCCCCTTTGAAACTAGAAACTTCACAAGCCAGGCCTCCATCTTCTACAACTCCTTCAGCAAAACTGCTCCAAGCTCCACAGCAACAATCTTTAGGCTTTCAATGAACTTTCTAGCCCAAAGTTCCAAACGCTTCCACAATCCTTCCCCAAAACACCAAGGTCAGGTCTGTCACAGCAATACCCCACTCTTCTGGTACCAATTTCTGTCCTAGTTTGTCTTCCATTGTTGTGACAAAACACTCTGACCGACACCAACTTGGGGAGGAAAGGGTTTATTCAGCTTACATCTCCTGGGCCACAGTTCATCACTTAGGGAGCCCAAGGCAGGAACTCAGGGCAGGAACCTGGAGGCAGGAGCTGAAGCACAGGCCATGGAGTAATGCTGTTCACTGGCTTGCTCAAAGGCATGATTTAAAATAGAACATGGAATCTTTAAAAAAAAATCAGTGCTGTGGTGGACAGCAGGTGCATTTTGGGGTGAGAGGAGTACTAAAATTGTAGGCTGGTACTCTCTGTTTACCTTGAGTAGGTCAGTTAATTTGTTATCACCCTCTATTAAATCTCTTGGAAAAGCTTAAGCAGCCATTAAGAGGATTAAATGAGGTAATGAAAGAAAAGTCTCTGCTACACAGGAACATTTCTGGGAAATCTCATGAAAAGGCTACTTCATGTATCTGCAGTATGTAAAAAGCGCATTTTATGAGTTGTTTTAATCATGAATATATTTTTGAATTTTTCTGTTCTGAATTCAATTCACATGTTAGTGTTAATGGGTTTGGAGTTTCTCCTACTGATTTTTGAACACCACTATCAAGAATAATCTTACTTTTCCTGCCTATCATGATGTTTCATACTCATATTAGTGTTAAATTGGAGCAATATAAATTCATTTAAAAAATGCTCAAATCACTTTTTTTGTAACTGATGCATACAGGGATGTATTTGTTTTCCTTGTTATAATTTTTTCCTCCACAATAGTTACAGTTTATAATTTGAGGTTTAAAAGATATCAATTGTATGGACAGGGAGGTATGTTTTATACCTGTCATACTATTTGATTAAAATCATTTAAATATTTCCACAGATGTTTTCTTTACTTATTATTTTCTTTTTAAAATATATTTTATTTTTAGTTTTTTTTAATTTAATGTGTACTCTTATGAACTTAAAAATAAATTATATTAGTAAAATTTTTATTAAGTGCTTAAGAGCTAATTTCTATACAAATTTAGCCATTAAATTGGAACCCACAACAATAATGAAAAAGGCACTTTGTAATTAAATATTCAGCGTGATTTGTGATGATTTAATATCTTCTGTGCACTATTAATAATGTGTTATCACCATCCCATAGTATTTGAAAACCAAATGTGAATGCTAAAAGCTTCAAGTTCAAGAAGCACATGTTAAACAGAGTGTAATACAATATCTGATGTGTAATCTGGGAAGAAGATAGCAAAAGGAATAAGAAAATGATGGTGAGATGAGTGTCTGGAGAGAGGGATCAGCAGTTTAGAGGATTTGCTACTTGTATAGAAGACAAAAGTTCAGTTCCTAGCACCATGTTTGAGCAGACAACTATAATTCCAGTTCCAAAAGATCTGATGCCTTCTTCTGCCCTTCATCGGTAACCATACACACACATGTGCACACACACAAATAAACACACACACACACACACATTAAACAAGTACACATGCATGAACACATTAATTTTTTAAAACATAATTTTTGAAAGAAGAAATGAAAAACATATTCTGTACATAAGTGGAAACAGAATAGAACTATTAGCCCAGAAGTTAAGAAATAAATATGTGCTAACCAATTAGTCTAAGATTTGTAAGTAATTTCTCATTTAACTTTCACAATAATTTAAATGATGTGAATTAAAATTGCCTTTATGTGTGATGGACTTATGGTCAAAAAAGTTAAGCATAATTATCACATCATTTTAAAGTAAATTATGTCAGTGACAACATCAAGGCTTTGCATCTAAAGACACCTGCTCTAGATTATTGTGCAAATCAGACTAAAACTCATTACCTTAAGAATAATAGTAATTATTTATTTTACATGGATTAGAAATTTGGGCCAGACTTGGTCAGAATGGCTGTCTTTTAATTTTTTTATTTATTTTTTATATATACGAGTGTACTGTCTGCATGTAGGTAGGTGAACCCGTGTCATGCAAAGTTACGGAGGTCAGAAAAGGGTGTTGGAGTCCCCTGGAACTGGAGATAAAGATGGTTCTTAGCTACTATGTGGGTCCTGGGAATCGAACCCGGGTCCTCTGCAAGAGCAGTTGGTGCTCTTAACCGCTGAGCCATCTCTCCAGCCCCCAGAATGGCTCTTATCTGATCTGCCCAGTTTCCTTTGGGGATCCGTAACTGAGACTATATCTCTACTTAAAGACATTTACCCTTACATATTTGACAGAGGCTAGAATTCTCAACAGAAGCAGATGGCTGGAGAAGGAGGAGTTTACCCTTTGTGGAATGTTGGTAGGGGGGAGCATGAATACCTAAATTTCATTAAAGTCAAGGTGACTAAATTTTACAATAGGCTATAACACATATTGCAATTAGAGAAGATGAACTAGGATGCTACCCACATCACATAGGAGCCAAAGATCAGGGTAGTTCAGGCTGAGATTTTGGGAGGATGCAGAGCAAAGATTAGGGTGATGAGGCATCCCAGTGGTGGATTGAGAGTTGGAGGAGATGAGCTCTTGTTGTTGTATGAGTCTGATTTTGAAAATTTAAATCCATGAGTAAAAAATATGATCAGATGTGGGCACAGTGACAAGGAGTCTGGAATTGAAAGCTCCAAGGAATGTGGGAAAATAATTTATTACTTGATATAGGATGCAGCAATAAGGATAAAATTCAATAAGCAATGATACAGCACAGACATCAAACCGCACATTTTGGGAAAAAGATAGGGAATGGTCTATTATCAGCAATATAAGTTACCACTCTAAAATTTCAAAGCCAGGAATTTTAGACACAACAGAAATAAGCAAACCCCCCAAATCGTATAATACATTTTGTCTTGCGTATACTAGGATAATTAAAAGAAAATAGAAGAACAAATTTCAGTATCCATCCAAGTCTCATTTTATGGTTGGGCAATAAACTGTGAAAACAATGATATCACAATACAGGACTCAGCTGCAATTTGCTGATTCCCCTAAAAACTGGTGAGACATTGCTTTAGACAGTGTTTGGCCTCCAGACACTTAAGAATAGATCTCATTATTCTTTGCTTTCTTTCACTTCTTCTGATAGCCTCACAGACAATGCAATTTTTCTGTACTTTACTGAAGGTTAAAGATTCTAAGAAAATGCACCTTTTGGATGAGATACATTTATTCCTTAAAAAAGCTAAATCAGAAAATATCCCTTTTTTTTTATTGTGTTTGCAAACCTTAACTTATGCCAGTTGTACTTATTCTAACTTAATGTTTGTTAAATGATTAAATTCAAATAAAAATTGAACAATCAAGTAGTTAAAAAAAACATAAAGCTGTCAAAGAATCCTAAGATAATAGACATCCTCTTCCACAAAATGTGGTGGGGAAACTGAGTCTACAAGTGTAGAAGAAAGAAACTAGAACCATATTTATAACCCAATATGATGATAAATTTAAAAATGAGGGAGAAATCTCATTGTATGAGAGTGCTTTTTCTGCTATCATGAGTTTGATTCACCAGAACACATTTAAAAAGCCTGGCAGAGCTGCCAAACCCAAGGACTGGGGAGTAGAGAAAGGGGAGTCATGATCTTCCAGTTCAGTGAGAGACCCTATCTCAAGACAACAAGGCAGAAAACTATAGAGGAAGTGTACTTCTCTGGCATGCAGTGTACACACATGTGTGCAGGATCACACACACACACACATACACACACTCACACACACCAGAGATAACACACACAAACCAAAATAAAATAAAAATAATTTAGAATTAAAACGATCAGTATTCAGTATTCAAAGTTGTAAGGCAAGAAGATATTGGCATGGAGTCTGAACAGTGATTATGAGAATGGATGACTAGAAAATTGTTTTGAAAAATTTTGGCATGTGAAAGATTAAATTGTTAACAACTGATATTTTTTTAAATTGTTCACTATTTGCCATTCATGCTACATATTTTATACACAATGATTAAAAATCTAACAATACAGTGTGGACATTGCTGGGTTGTCACAAAACAATTAAAATACGCAAAACATCAATAAAAGCATTAAAAAAGTGATCTTCAAAAACAAAATAATAAAGAAATAAAATATAAAATAACAAAAAGGAAGCTTTATTTTCTTATTTCTTTAAAATGAGACCCACAGTGATGCACCACTGTATTTATGTTAAGACATAAGGCAGAGAGCTCAAAGTTGAGGACAAGTAAACATACTCAGCATATCAGTATAGGAATTTAATTATTATATTTTGGCAAGAGGAAATACATATCTAATTTGAGGTATAACATATCAAATTCTTATCAATAATATACTCAATACATTAATTTCTACATTTTAAAGGAAATTTTCTTCGCACAAAAGTCAAAGATTCACAGTTAATTTGTATAAAGTTGGTGACTGAAGCTCAATACTATCAAGGTGTAGTCTTTCTGATACAGCTATTACAAAAGAGAATTAGGGAAGACTATTATTATCTCAACATTTTATCTGGAGTTCTAGGATTGTTCCACTCATGCTGCATAAAACCTTGAAGCTTCAGTTTTCTTTATATTTACAAATATTTAAATGCCATGGATAGAAACACAGGACTCTGGATACACTGACAGTGCTGCTGTGAAATCTGCTCTGTGGCTTTTGTGACTGTTGGTGGGAAAGACTCCTCATGACATAGGTGCCCCCATTCCCAGGTTTTACTTCATTTTTGCTCCAAAGTTATAAGAGTGTTTGCATCTGTCCACACAGCATTAAGGTCAAGCTTTATGTCTGAAACTCCAATTCCAGGAGAACTCCAGGTCCAGGGGAATCCGACACCCTCTTCTGACCTCCGCGGCATTGCACGACACGGGTGCACAGACTTGCATGCAGACAGTACATTCATACACATATAGAAATAAATAAAAATTAATAAAAAAAATTTTAAAAAAGGTCAAGCTTTATAACCAATAATTAATTACTTATTTAAACTCGACTGACTACATAGAATGGTCCAGGTGTTCTGCTCAGCTCAAACATCTGTTGCTTAAGACTGAGAAGGTCCACACTTCCCCCAAATTGTGAAATGCTATATTGGTGTTCTTTCGAAGAAGATAACTAATAGAATGAATATCTATTAAAATAGATTGACTTATTATTAGATTGGCTTAAGATATTATGGAATAGTTAAACAAATGGTGTATATATCTTCACAACGAAGAGGCTGAGAACCTTAGATATTTGGTCCATGTAGTTATATGCTTCAGCAGTCCAAATCTGGCAGTGAATGCTTGGTGGATTCCTCAAAATCCACTGGTATTCAGTTCACTTTGGAAAGTCAAAAATCTGATACTGATGTCAGCATACGATGGCTGCAGCAATGGCAGTAGCAACAATACAGTAGATGAACTCTTGAACAAGATGTGCAGGCAAATAGGCAAAGTAGTTTTTATTCTTAAAGTTCATTGTACCTGGGCTTATGCTGGAAGGTACCAACCACATTCAGGGTATGCCTTTACATTTAAGTTAACATAATGTAGAAAAAGGCTCAGATTCCTGACCAGAGGTTAAAGTACTCTAGGCAATCCCTTACAAGTGATCCCAGAGTCATTTCTCATAAGTGATTCTGGATACTTTCTTTTTTTAAATATTTATTTATTATTTTTATTTTTTATGTGTATGAGTCTACTGTCTCCATGTAGATTGGTGCACCCATGTTGTGCAATGCCACAGACGTCAGAAGAGGATGTAGGATTCCCCTGGAACTGCCATGTGGGTGCTGGGAATCGAACCCGGGTTACCTGCAAGAGCAGTCAGCGCTCTTATCTTCTGAGCCATCTCTCCAGCCCCCTGGACACTTTCAATTTGGTAATCAATGCTAACCATCACGAATATGCTAAATGTGTTCCTGTAAAAGGCTGAGTAAACCCAATGAAATTTGATGTAGATCTCAGGTCAGGGACCAACAACTATGATAAAATAGTTATAACTTTGTTCATGAGCTAATAAAAAGTGATTATGAATTTGAGAGAGTAATAGAGGAAAATCATCATTTAGTTTTCATTATCTATGAAAAGTAGCATGTATATTTTATTAAGTCATTTCTGCTGAATTTTTTTGGAGTAATATAAATATAAGAATGATAGCTTTAGATTCTTTGGGTTGTCTACCATGTTCTTGACATCACTGACAAGACTTTGGAAAAAAGAAATTGAAGGATTGAAGCCTGTATTCCAGGAGTTCCAGCTCCAATTTTTAAAGATTTTGGCTTAAAATAATCCTATTTATTATTTGGTCATATTAGTTGGCAATTTTTGCTTGAATCTCAGGGTGATTATAAATTTTTTACTTCCGAGCAGTATCTCTAGATAATATCTATCGTTATACTATAATACATCTACTATATGTTCTATGTGCCGAGCATATGCTGTCTCTCTCATCGAGTAGGCTCTGTCTCTGACATCTAATACTGGCGGATTAGAGGTGAAGACTTACGAATGAAATCTCAATTAAAAGATTAAAGAGTGAGGAGAGATTTAGGCACTATACTACTTAGGGCAGTTTATATGAAACAATAAACTCCACTCAAAGAAGATGAACCAAGAAATAACCAAGATACATGATGACCACTGTCTAAAATGCCATCACTTCTATATTTTATTGGCAACACAGACTTCCCAGCCCTTTTTGGAATGGGAGGAAGGAGAACAACTGAGGGATGGAGTCCACATCAAATGGAAGGGTAATATACAGATACAGCCAGTGTTGAAGATACCACATCAGATTTTCTTAACCTGAAAAGTTCAGCACGGATATCTTGAACTTCAAGTTAATCGAGTCATAATAAATGTCTTCCATGGCTCTGGATATCAAACCATTCTATACCTTGATTGAAAATTTCTCATTAGATGTTTCTCAGCAATATGCAACATGACCAGTGAGGTAGAACAAGGATGCTGTTTGAGATTATTACACCTGAACAGATTTTTCCATGGTTATTATTTGTTGTTTTGAATAACATCATAACTTTAATACAAATGAAGTATTTTTCCCCTTGGTGCAAATAACCATTTCCTATGAATTGTTGATTTAATTGCCAGCCTCATGTGGCAGTTTTATTTATTTTAGTGCTTTAATTAAGCACTTTTTGTGAGCTGTAGTAATTTGATTATCATATTATTTTTGATACACATTGTCAACAAGTTCTTGAATGAATATTTAAATAAATCAATTTCAAATTAATGAAGAGACTATTATGGGTCCTGCTAATTACTCTCAGCTTCTTCTTACATTTGTCAATTGTTTTCATTTTGGAAATGAAACAAATTCTGTTCAGGCCTGAATCTGAGGTACGAGATGAATAGATATACTGACAAAGCCTGTATCTAGTCATGCTCACAACTCAAGCAAATAATTTTGCTTAATTTCAGGAGTTGAAACTGATTGCTTGCTGTTTCTAAACCAGATTTGTTTGTATTTTCTTTTTGGGGGGTGTATCTTATTCTATGAAAAGAATAAATCATAAAATAGCATGGAGTCAAATATTATATAAAAATGTATACCTACAATAATTCACCACATATATACTACCTGAAATATGTTCTGAGAACTATATCCATAGATTTTATTGCTGTGCAATCAGGGATAGAGCAAGCCATGTAGCCCTGATACAAATAAACCAAAATACATACAAAATGCCAGGTGGCTCCCTTCATACCAGGTCATATTTGCTACAGAAAACTTTTTTTTTATTGATGCTTTGTGTATTTCATACATCATTGTCCAATTAAGTTCAGGCATATTTCCCCTTCCCTTCCCCCCACCCCAACCCACCCCATCCCAGATCATGCATTCTGCCATAACTGTCCTGTATCTTTCTCTACGATTTTTCCCCATTTTTTTAGCAATAAGTGATAATTTATTAGTACAACCATCCTTCATGTGAAACCAATTTGCAAGCAGTTGTGTCCAAACCCACACAGCCCCTTGGTCCCACCATCCAGCGGGGGGGGGGGGG
>VZQC01003434.1:3502854-3588915 GCA_009823505.1 Rhizomys pruinosus | reverse complement strand
TTGCTTAAGTGCATAGCTTAAGGAGACTTTAGTATTATATTTGGTTCTGAATAGAGAATAATCCTTTTCACAGTTCCTATGTCTATTAGTCAATTCAAGAAGGCAGTTTTAGTGGTTTTATAAGAGATTACCTCTATAATAGTTGTCTCCAACTTACAGTTGGAGAATGACATCATCATCATCTTTCTCCTTGTTCTATGGGGGGGGGGGGTAAGAAAGTCTCTCATATTAAAACCTTTGTGGCTCCTAGAAGGTAAGTTTCGTTAGGACTCATTATACATAGTTGTTACAAGTAGGATCCACACAGGGGTCTGATGTCCATAGCAATCTGAGGCCTTTCTTCCCTTCAGTGTTCAGACGGACCAACCTCTCTGCTGGCGCTTTCTGGTACATCCTACTTGATGCAAAGCTGCATCTTTTCTTTCTCAGCTGTCAAGTCAGTGACATTCTGACCTGTCGGAACATACAAATCTCTTCCCATAGTTTCAAGAACTGAATTGCAAGGTTTTTGACAAAAAGGTTTCATACCTAGCTGTATCCCCCCCAATTTTTTTTTTTTTAGGTTTCTGGTTTTTGACCCATGGGTCTCCAGAAGGCAGTTGTATTATACATACCCATAGGGAGGAATCAAGGCACAGATTTCATCAAATTCACCCATGATGTTTTGGGTGACTGTATGTGATTAACTTGGGAAGAAACTTAATTTTTTCATTAAATCATCTTATAGGTGAAAGAGAATGCCATGAGATGACACTGTACAACAGAAAAATTATAGAGAACATTTGTATATGCCAATCCCAAAGTTATTGTTATACAGATTTTATGTAGAACAAACGTGGACAACAGCAATTTATATCTCCATTTAACTCAGATGCATTACCGTCTTTATCAGAGCCTGTAAACCAATGTTGTTTAATATACACGTATTTACTTTTACTGAATCCCAAAACACAATGTAACCTGTATACAGTGTCTGGGCAAAACTGGATACTTGCTGAACTCATGTCAATTAAATATGCATTAATCGAATATACACCCGTGTCCCTCTCCCGCCCCTCCCACCCTTCCCAATTCACCATTTCAGTCAGTTTTCTGATGCAGTCTTTTCTTGTTGTTCTTTTACTATGTATCCTTCTCCATGAGAAATATTTATATCTGGGCTATTGGCACTAGCATCCACATATGAGGGACACCATTTGTCGTTTGTTCCTGTGGGACTGTGTTACTTCATTTAACATAATGTTTTCTAGCTCCAACCATTTACCTGCAAAGTTCACGATGTTGTCCCTCTTTACCGCAGCATAGACCTCCACTGTATACATGTACCACATTTTCTCTATCCACTCGTCAGTTGAGGGGCACCTGGGCTGGTTTGTCCATCTTCTGATGTCATCCTCAACTTCCTTTTTCAGGGGTTTAAAATTTTTGTTGTAGAGAACCTTGGTGTCCTTGGTTAGGTTTGTTCCTAGGTATTTTATTGTTTTTGAGGCTATTGTGAGTGGGAAGGTCTCCTTGTAGTCCTTCTTCAGTTGCTTGTTGTTGGTGTAAAGAAAGGCTACTGATTTTTCCAGATTTATTTTGTATCCTGCCACTTTACCGGAGCTCTTAATCATTTCTAGGAGTTTTCTGGTGGAGTTCTTAGCATCCCTTAGTTAGACAGTCATAGCATCAGCAAAAAGGGATAGTTTGACTTCCTCTTTTCCCAGTAGAACTCCTTTAATTTTCTTTTCTTGCCTTATTGCCCTAGCAAGGTTTTCCAGCACTATATTGAAGAGGAGTGGTGATAGGGGGCAGCCTTGCCGAGTTCCTACCTTTAAGGGGAATGCTTCTGTCATTTCCTCATTCAGGATGATATTGGCTGTGGGTTTCCTGTATATGGCTTTGATTACATTGAGGAATGTTCCCTCCAGTCCAATTCCCTCTAGGAATTTAAACATGAAGGGATGCTGGATTTTGTCAAAGGCTTTCTCTGCATCAATTGAGATGATGGTGTGGTTTTTATCCTTCAGTCTATTTATATGTTTGATGATATTTATTGATTTTCATATGTTGAACCATCCCTGCATCTCTGGTATGAATCCAACTTGGTCATGGTGGATGATTTTCTTGACCTGGGTCCGTATGCGATTTGCCAGTATCCTGTTTAGAATTTTGGCATCTGTGTTCATTAGGGAGATGGGTCTATAGTTCTCCTTTTTGGTTGAATCTTTACCTGGTTTTGGTAATAGCGTGATGCTGGCTTCATAGAAGGAATCTGGGAGAACTCCCTCCATTTGTATCCTTCTAAACAATTTGAGTAGTATTGGTTGTAAGTCTTTTTAAAATATTTTATAGAATTCTGCTGTGAAACCATCCGGGCCTGTGCATTTTTTGGTTGGGAGGCTACTTATTACATCTTCAATTTCTTCCTGTATTATTGGTTTATTTAGGCTGTCGATCTCTTCTTGGTTGAGCTTTGGTGATTCCCAGGATTTCAGATATTCATCCATTTCTTCTAGGTTTTCAAACTTAGTAGAGTATAAGTTTTTGAAGTAGTCCCGTATGATTGTCTGGATCTTTTCATTGTCTGTTGTGATATTTCCCCTTTTGTCACAGATTCTATTGATTTGGAGTTGTTCCCTCTTTCTTTTGGTTAACTGGGCTAGAGGTCTGTCTATCTTGTTTATTCTCTCAAAGAACCAACTTTTGGATTCATTGATTTTTTGTATGGTTTTCTTTGTTTCTATTTCATTGATCTCTGCTCTGATTTCTGTTATTTCTCTGTTGCCTCCATTTAGTTTTTTTTTGTCTCTGAAGTATTTTTTAGCTGCAGTTTTAGAGCATTTATTTCTGTTCTTCCTATAGTGGTTCGTGTGTGTGTATGGTCCAGAGTGGTGTGTGGCCAGCTCTAGAGCTATAAAATTTCTTATACTTCCCCTAACCTTGTACCCGACTCCTTTATTGCTGTGTGTTTTATTATTGTCCATTCAGTTCCAGGAATGGTTTTTCTTTTATTTCTCTCTTTATCTTCTTCCTAGACCCACTCATAATTCAGGAGCGTGGTTTTTTAGTTCTTCTCATGACCCTGTCCGGAGGTTTGGTTCTATCTCTGCGGATGATTCTTAAGGTTTTTATGCCCAGCTGATGGTCCGTCATCAATGATGAACCCGCATATTGTCAATCTTTTATATTGTTGAGTTTTCCTGTGTCCCATGTATATGGTCGATTTTGGAGAGGATGTTCTCTGGGTTGCTCGGTAGAAAGTTATTCGCGGGTTTGGGTGAAATGCGATAGACTGTATCTGATGAGGTCTTTGGGATTGGTCATTTATTTCAGATGTCTCCTCTGTTTACCTTTGTCCTGTTGATCAGTCTAGGGGACTTAATGGGTGGATTGAAGTCCCCTACTATTAGTGTGTGGGTTAATCTGTGCCTTGAGATCCTGAAGAATTTTTCTTTATAAAGTTTGGATGTTCACCAGTGTTTGTGCATATATTATTTATGATTGTGAAATCTTTTTTTTTTTTCCTGTGTTTTTATTTTTTAAGGCAAACTGAATAATTGCTTTTTATTTCTTTTTTTGCTTTGAAGTCTATTTTGTCTGATATTAGAATAGCCACACCTGCTTTCTTTTTGGTACCATTTGCTTGGAATACTTTCTTCCATCCCTTCACCTTAAGTTGGTGCCTATCCTTGAAATTGAGATGGGTTTCTTGTAGACAGCATATAGATGGGTTTTGTTTCCTAATCCATTCTCCCAGTCTATGCCTTTTGATTGGGGAGTTTAGCCCATTAATATTTAAGGTTATAATTGAAAGATGGATGTTGCTTCCTTTCACTTTATTATCCATTTGGACTTCTAGCCTCTGATTTTGCTCCTATGGTTTTGTTTTTATTAGTTTCTTTTCCTAGGTGTTTGAGGATTGTTGCTCCTCTCTTCTGCCCTTTGAATTGCTTCAAGTATTTTATGAAGAGTTGGTTTTCCCGATATGTATTCCATCATCTTGTTTATGTCATGTTAGATTTTTCTCTCTCCTTCAACTATAATCGACATTTTTGCTGGGTAAAGTATTCTGGGTTGGCATCCGTAGTCCCTTGACACTGGGAATGCTTTGCTCCATGTTCTTCTTGCTTTCATGGCTTGAGGCAAGAAGTCAGTTGTGATTCTGATGGGTTTCCCTTTGTATGTGACTTGTTTTTCTTTTGTAGCTCTCAGAATTTTGTCTTTGTTTTGGGCATTTAACATTTTAACTATGATGGCGTGGGGTGTTTCTTTTCTGATCTTGTCTATTTGGGGTCCTATGTGCTTCTTGTATTTGTATGGGTTTGTCTATTTTTAATTTGGGGCAATTTTCATCTATTATTCTGTTGAAGATCTGATTGATACTATTCTCTTGAGGTTCTTCTTCCTCTATTCTTATGATGCGCAGGTTTGATCTTTTCATAGTGTCCCATATTTCCTGGTTGTTCCACTTTCGTGTATTTTTAAATTTTTCATAATCTTTATTTGTGCTTTTTAATTGCTCTGTGTTATCCTCCAGATCTGATATTCTTTGTTCTTCTTCCTCCATTCTACTTCTGAGGCTTTTTCCTTTCTTTTCTTCTTGATTGAATGAGTGTTCTAATTCCATTTTTGTTTCATCCTGTGTTTTCTTTATTACTTCCATTTCCTTTTTGAGCTTCTCAATCTCTTCTTGGTGCTTCTCAATCTCTTCTTGGTGCCCCTTACTTCATTGGTTGGCTTCCTTTTTCAGTATTTCAAACTTCCTTTTGGAGTTTGTTTTTTTCTCCCTCTAGTTCTTTCTGGAGTTTGTCATTCTGTTCCTTTAGTTCTTTCAGAAGTTTGTCATTGTATCCCTCTAGGTCCTTTTTGAGTTTTTCATTCTCTCTCTTTAGTTCTCTGAATTCCTGTTTATTTTTTTCTCCATCTTGTTCTTTCTGGAGTTTGTCAATCTGTTCCTTTAGTTCTTTCCAACGTTTGTCATTGCATCCCTCTAGGTCCTTTTTGAGTTTTTCACTCACTCTCTCTTTAGTTCTTTGACTTCTTTGTTATTTTCTTTAATTTCTCTGCATAGGTCTGCAATTATTCCTCTAAGCTCTGTTCCTTGGGTCTCCTCCAAGCGGATCCCATTGTAGCTATCTCCTCCAGGCTTGGTAGAGCCTGGTGCAGGATTATCCTGTGCCTTTCCCATGTTGTCCCTTCGTGGTGTCCCTGGCATGTGGGTTTTCATTTTGTGGTTCAAATCACAAATGGATTTTCACTATGTTAGCAGATGGTTTTACTTACCTCCTTCTGAGGCTTTTTTTTTCCTTTCCTCCTCCTTTTTTATGGAGTATTGACTTGTCTAGGTTTCAGGTTTTCAATTTTGTTTATATATTGGATATTGGAAGCCTAAGTCAGTCTTCTCTTTCTGTTCTGAAGGTTCTCCAAAAGGAAGTCCACTTGGATTCTCACCAATTCCCATTGCGGGGGGGGGGGATGTGCGCCTGTCCTAGCCTGTGCTCTGGTACCTGCCCTAGTGAATTATGGCATCCTGCCTGCGCCTCAGGAGCCAGCCCACAAAGCTGCCCAGCTCGGGTACCAGAGCAGACATAAACACGACCCTCTGTTCACTCTGAAAAGGCAAAGTGTGGTCCATCTGAGAAGGGGACTCCCAAAAGAGGGCTCAGAGTCGAGACCCTCTTCCAGCCACCCCTGAGACAGACCCCCCCAGCTCTACCTGCCCGAGTGAATTATGGCATCCTCGGCTACAGAAAACTTTTTTTTTAAGGAATTCTACAATACAATGACACAGTTGTTTGCAGATAACAATGATGTTACTCAGTATGTCATACAATTAAGTAATTGGTGCATTTTGCAAGTATCTATGTCCAAATTTTGAACAACCCAAGGTTCCCATAGTCCAGTTGGAGAAGCTTGTATGCACAGGCATGTTGATCAATCAGGTGTCCAGACTATATTCCTATAGTCTCATGATTCACCCCTATCTCTCCACAGCCCTTACAATCTACCACGCCTCCTCTTCCGCAGTTTGTTCCCTAGGCTTTGGGAAAGGGGCACAAATGGGTGAGAAGAAAACAGTCTAATTTCTTTGGAGTTGTCATTTTGGACTCCGGTCTGTTCAGTTTGTTTCCCTTCACGGATTGACAGCTTTCACAGTGATACCCTTTTCAGTCATACTAACAAAGCTCAAGCTATTGGATGTACAGGCATTTAAGCAGTACCACTTATTGTGTCAAGCTAAGCTGTGAGCATAGACACAGATGCTTGGATGGTATGCTAATCCGCAAACTGTGGTTTCTCTATAAAGGGTGACAAGTTCTTATTGTGGCTTATAACATCGCCTAACCACTAGAGGACATAAGCTTGTGGCATCCGCTGTGAGTTATTCCTCCAAGGAGAGAGCTAATAGCCAAATAGTTTTGGGATATAATATAGACACTTGGCTGCCACTGTTGCACTGTATCTCCAGGCTGTTGAGGTGTAGCTGATATTTTCGGAGGAGTCTTGTTTGTCTCAGGGAGACCAATATTTTGCTGTATTGCTGTAGTGGCCTTTGGTAACGCTCTCTAGCATTTCAGAGGCCAGTTGTACGCTAGCAGGTGACGTCTCATAACATTTTTCATGCTCACACCAGGTCTTCGACAACAGGGACTTACTGCCTTTCTCCTTGCATATATCCCACTTATAGGCAAAAGGCCTTTAAAATTGGGGGGGGCGGGTTTGAATCCCCTAGCCAACATCTCCTAGGCAGAATAATTCATTGCTGATGTCAGAGCTTTCCTGTAGTAATATAGTTTGCTTAATTACACAACTTATAAACACTTTACTATTGAATTTGGCTCTAGATAGAGAAATATCCTTTCACAGTTCCTATGCCTATCAATCAGTTAATACGTTATGCCTGTTTTATAGGAAATTACCACTGTAACAATTGGCTCTAGTTTACAGTTAGGGAGTGGTTTCATTACCATCATGTTTTTCTTTTTCCTAAAAAAGGGGAGAGGTAGGAAGGTTTCTCAGCATCTGGAAGGTAAACTTCATTAGGGTCCATTATAAACAGTCAACCCCAATATTATTCAGAGAGATGCTCAGTGTCCGTGACTCAGGCAGTCTGAGGTTCCTCATTCCTTAATGTTCAGATGGGTCAACCTCTCTGCTGGCATTCCCCAGTTCATCCTGCACAGCCATAAGTTGTATGTTTTCAGGCATTTAGATTGGTGATTTTTACCTGTGGGAACATAAAATTCTCCTCCCATTGTTAGTTTCAAGATCAGAAAAATTGAAAATTTATCAATAGGATTGAAACACAGAGTTTTCCATTTGTATCCCAGAAAGGATAGTACCCCACCTCCCACCTCTCTCTCTTTTTTTTTAGGTTTTTATGTTTTGACCTATAGATGCCTAAGTTGTATTACACATACCCATAAGCAGGAGCCAAGGCATAAGCTTTCATTACATTTACCCAAACTGGTTCTCATTGACTGTATGCTACTTATTTGGGAAGGAAATTTAAGCTTAGTTCCTTTAACTTGTCCTACAAGTAAAGAAAGTGTTATAATGTGATATTGTGTTATTCAGAAAAAATATATAGGCCATTTGTATACCTTAACCTGATACAAATTATAAATAAGACCAATTAACATTTTATATTCCCGATTGGTTCAATTGTATTACCATTTCCACCAAGACCTACACCTAAATTTAATTAATCTAAACAATTCACTAAGCCATTGAAATATCCTATACTTGGTGGATAAAGCTTGGGCAGAGTTGAGAACCTGCTAAATAAATTTTACCCAATAAACACTTTGCTCTTTAACGCTTTATGACTGGACTAAGACTTCTACTTATTTGGTAAGTAAAAATTTAAGCTTAATTCTTTTAAATTGTCCTACAAGTAAAAGAAAGTGTTACACTGTGATGTTGTGTATTTCAGAAAACTTTTTAAAGACAGGGTCTCCCTATGTTCCCTAGCTGGACTGGAAATTCCTATGTAGCCCAGGCTATCTTTGATCTCCCAGAGATCTGCCTAGATCTCCCAAATACTCTGATTAAAGTCATGCCACAATGCCTGGGCAGACAAGTTCAGTTTTAGAAATATTATCTACTAAATATACAAATTAGTAGTAGACATTTACAATCATTATCATTTTATTATTGTACATAATTTTCTGTCCTATACATTTATATTACTGCTAGCAAATTATTTGTTTATATAAATATCACCACAAACACAGGATGCATCATTGTGCTGTGACACAACAGCTAAGATGCCACTTGGTAATAAAAAGTTTCCAGCTCTTATAATCTTACAGGACCACTGTTACATATGTACACCGTCTTCAATAAAAATATTGCTTTATAGTGCAACAGCTATGTTTATATACATCGCGAATAAATGCATCATATGTGTTTTTATATGTACCAATTTTCATATCTCAAAGTTTATTGCATTTTCAGTAAAATTTTTGTATCCAACTTTCCTTGATTATTTTGGGCATGATTGTACATACATTTCTACAGGATAATTGTTAGGTAACATTGAGAAGTAGCTGTGTCTGTTGGATGGACAAAGTATCTTTTCCTAGTTTATGAAAGGAAATCACTTGCTTTCCATCTTAGACTTGATCTAATTTACACAGCTATTTTATTAAACTGACTCCTATCAGCATAATATTTGTTAAGCATAGTGAACTCAATTTGAATAGCCTAGACTATAGTTGGGTAAATATTTAACTTTATTTTTGAAAAGGCAATTTGACTTAACAGTGTTGACAAATCATGTCCTGTCTTCAGCAATATGGTCTTACCTTCAAGTTCTGGAGTTAATCAAGGGCTATGACAATAGCCTATGTAATTTGGGGCGTCCTTTGGACCACCCTGGCCAACAATTCAAAGGAAGATTTCTCATGTCTGGCATTGTTTCTTGTTATGTGAACTTCTTTAAAACCATGAACACTATTTCAGTTACTGATGTGTTACAAAAATGTTCACTCCTCATGTCATTGGCTGAGGAATGCCCAATTCTTGTATCATCTTTATCCTAATCCTCACATTGTTATAAGGATCTTCAGTTACCCTAAAACAATCTAGTTTATTAGGATCCGCATTTTCTCTTATATAACAAGGTCTTCTTAAATATAAACCTACAACTTTGGACATTTAATATTTTTGGCTTGTTTAACTGTTCCTTTGGTGACCTCGGCCCTCTTGTCAATATCATAAAAGCACCACATATCTGAAGCAGAATCCTATGTACATGGACCTCACCATATTATATAAATAAGTAATATAATAATATAATATAATATTATATATATATATATATATATACAGATAGATATAAATATAGTAATCAGACAGTCTTCACTTTCAGGTAGAGATACATTTACACCTCAACCAAGTTTTAACCAACTCAAATCTATTGTTTCACCTTACTGAAAACAACGTGGTCACCTGACGACAGTTGTATAAAAATCATTTCAAAAAGTTAATATTCTCTAGCATATTTACTTAGCCAGATTTTCAACAAGTTCTTCCATAATATTCCATATAAATATATGTAAAATATAAGGAGGTGCATCTAATCTCTCATACCTTGCTTTCATTAAACCAACACTTGCTCTGATCATATAGCAGTGTTCCAATAAAATTTCTTTTAGAAATGAGTATGGAAGCTCACTGGGAATTAACATCAAAGGTAAAAAGCTATAATTTGTAATATCTTTACTCATTATCTTTGTAAATAATTTTCATATTCCCTGGAAACACAGTTCTAACATTTTCAAGGTTTCAGAAAATTGCGTGCAATTGGCCCACCATCTCTTCTCTAACATGAGCATCTTAAGTCACAATGCACATGAGCCAGGGGACTGATCTCATTTGTATTAGCAAAGTATAGATTTATGAGCTCAGTTTCCCAAAAATTTATCTCAGTGTGTTCAGTTTAACATATATCACCTTGATAGAAGATAAAATCAAGCAAGGTGAGAAGTTTATTTATAAATTGTCACTACTATTCTGTGGCTCCCAAGGATAGTGTTATGCAATGCCAGATCCTTCTAAGTATTAGTAAGTGCCACTAATGTTCTCTCTTTCTAAATATTCCTTCCAGGTATTCTTGAGGCCTCATGACTTTTGTTTAATATTCCACATATGGTAGCAAAGTTGGATTCATTTTTCTTGTATGCATTTTCCACTTCATATTTCTAGGCATACATTGCATATGGTTTATACACAGTATCTATCTATTTATATATATATATATATATATATATATATATATAGAGAGAGAGAGAGAGAGAGAGAGAGAGAGAGAGAGGATAATGGGTTTGAGATTGACAGCTTGTGTTAAACTTTCTATGTAGCCACACATTTACTTGAACTTCTGATTCATCTGTCTCTACTTCCTAAGTGCTAGGACTATAGGCATGTGCTATCATGCTAGGTTTACATGGTGCTCCCTTGGAAATGGGATTAAGGACTGTAGAAAGCTGCCCTGCAGATGCTGGGAATTGAACCCACATCCTCTGTAAGAGTAGCCAGTACTCTTAACCACATAGCCATCTCTCCAGCCCCATTATTGAGTTTCTTATAAAAATATTTTTACAAATATGTATAAATATATAAACTCATATTATGTATTATTGCAGAATAAGTGCTCAAAGGGTCTCAAACAATTTTAGTTGTAATGAAGGACAAATATTTTATTTCCTGAAGAAGTAAAGCAAGGGCAGAAACCACTAGTCATCACAATGAATGGTTGTATTGGCAGAACACAGCTTGGAGGAGAAAATGCAAACAGCTACTAGATATCTATATCCTGTTTCTGTCTATTGTTTTACTGTCAGTAAAATAGCCTATTTATCATTGTTTTTCAAATTTGGTGTTCATTCAATTCCTATATGATACTAAATCATCATAAATGTCAATGTGTTCACAGAACCAATCATGATACAGTAATTAAAATCTATGAAATAGCAAAGTTTCAAAAATGATATTTTCATAAATATTCATATAAAAGCTGTATTTCAAACATTCTATGGTTTTATTACATAAATTTCTCTCTGAATGTCGTTTCTATAATTTCCCCAAGATCTACTAAAAAGTTAAGGCCATCTGATTCAATAACAAAAACTTATTATAAAGAAATACCATAGGTGATTAGAATGAAAACTTTGATCATGTGTCTTCCATATAATTTGTAAGTTAAATTTTTAACTTACATTTAACTAATATTTACTAATATTAGCATAGATAATTTTATTTTCCTCTTTTTGTATTAAGAATTGATAATCTAATTGAGTTCAGAATTACAAAATTACCAGGCAGAATGAAAGCATCAGTAAATAGTAACTGGGTGTTTTACCTCTACATTAGAACTTTGAGAACATTGGTTATATGAGCAATTTTAATAGTGTTTTTATATTGAAATATAATTTCATTTCCTATCATTTCTTTTTTTATAATGAAGAAATTATGTGAGTTGGATAGATTGTATTCACAACAACTAAGGAGATGCAGGGATGGTTCAACATACTTAAATCAATAAATATCATAAAGCACATAAACAGACCAAAAAAACAAAAACCATATGATTATTTCAATTGATATGGGAAAAAGGCCTTCAACAAAATCGAACATGCCTTCATGTTTACAGTCCCAGAGGGAAATGAAGTGGAGGGAACATCTCCCAACACAGTTAAAACCACATGCAGCAAACCCACAGCCAACATTATTCTAAATGGGGGAAAATTAGAAGTATTCTACTTAACATCAGGAACTCAGAAAGGCTGTCCCCTTCCCCACTCCTTTTCAATATAGCGCTTGACATGCTGGCTAGAGCAATAAGACCAGAAAAGGAAATGAAAAGAATACAAATTGGAAAGGAAGAGGTCAAACTATCCCTATTTACAGATGATAGCACAGTTTACCTAAGGGACACCAAAAACCACCAGAAAACTCTAGCTCTACAGCTTCAAAACATAAATCAGACTGAAATTTGATTCTGATAAATACTAAGTTCTGACATGATAAATCACTTATAGTGGTAGATTGTTGCAGTAATATGAATAAAGTATGTAAACTTCATTATGAGTTTTGTCATAGGTGCTAGATTGTTACAATTCAACAAACAAGCATTACTCATAAACAGCAGTCTTTAGTGAGATTACAAAAATATTCAGGTTATGAATCACAGAACATTCCCACTGCTCTCTTTTGCATCTTTCCTTAACAAAGAGCTTTTTCATATCTGTAACTAATTATGCCATATATTTCTAGAATAACATTTATATCAGTGATTTGATGGGCAAAAAAATGGGATGAAACAGAACAAGAGATAAACGATAGAAAAATCTCCCATACAGGAAATAACTGTACAATTTCCCATAAAATTATCTAGAAATTAGTGGCTTGATTTGATTACTTAGGACCATAGACAAGAGAATGATAATTTCGGACTTTTGTGAAAGAAGAGCAATTTATATTTATCGCATGACCTCCAGGTATCTGTTAGAGGTGTGATAACAGTAAGGAACCATTCATGAATTCCATGAATTCCAATTCTCACAATGAAAACTACATTACTGTTTAGTTCAAACTATAGGAATTAAAAACAATATTTTCAAGGGATATCTAAACATATGTAATTCAGAATACATGAGAAATTACTATTGCTTATTATTTCAATATACTTTTGTACTTATGGGAATAAGAAGCCTTATTATCAACACATAAAAAACACAGTTATTTTCACATATTCTATAACATTCTAAGTTATTCCAGTGTGACATACAAGTCAAATTTCTTTGTGTGAGTTCACCATGGCTTATAGGGAATGGAGTTTTGGGGCAGTTATAAAATAGAAGGGTTGTTGATTTTAGAGTAACACAATGGGACTTGATGATAAGTTCTCAAGCTCAGTGTCTATGACCTTTTGTCAATAGAAAATCATTCTTTATCAGAGAGTTTTTCTGGACAATGTGAGTGTATGTACATTTCAAATTAATTTCATTCAGAATAGATGAATTGGAGAAACTTTTATATTTGTGCAAGTTTAAACAACATTCATCAAAACTACCTGTGAAAACTAATTTACTGAAGTAAATAAATTATTTGGGGGGGGGGGGAATTAGCTTGCTTGATATTTCCACCCTCAATTTTAGTCACTACAACTTGTAAGAAGAAGTATTTCACTAATTTACATTTCTTCTAGCCATTCTTTCTTATATTTAAGAATTAGCCTAATTAAGAATTCAGAAAACTTACGGCAGAATGCACGATCTGCGATGGGTAGGGGTGGGGGGGGAAGGGAAGGGGATATATGCCTGAACTGAATCGGAAAATGATGTATGAAATACACAAAGCATCAATAAAAATAAATTAAAAAAAAGAATTAGGATGGTAGTAAATTCCTGTAATCTCAATACTAAAGACACTGATATAGGAATCCTGCAAGTTTAAATCTAGCTCAGGGAATTTACAAGAAAAACTGAGGTATGGGAATCTATCTAAAATATGTAAACATGTAAAAACAGAGCTATATAAGAAAAATACCAAAAAGAGAAAAATATTCTTAAAACCATTGCCTTCCTATTATTTTGCTGTTTGTTCAAGGTAAGTTTATTTTATTTTTTTTTGTACCCCATGTTATCCTCTAACTCTTGTTATGTAGTTGAGAATGACCTTAATATTTGATCCTTCTGCTTCTACCTTCTTAATTCTTGGATTAGAGGCATGCACCACCACACCCAGTTTTATGGGGTCCATGAATATGGCTTTGTGTATGATAGGCAAGCTCCCCACCAACTAAGCTATGCCCTCAGCTCTATGCCTTGGTCTTGTATTGCTAAAGCAATGTATTAGAATCATAGCCAAAATAAAAATATTTAATTTGGGTAATATTGTATGAATCTTCTGTATTAGAGAACTGCAATTCAACTTAAAGTTTTTCTGAAAAATTCTGAAATTTTAACACAGGATTATTTACTGCCATGCTAAAAATAGTGTGACTGTTTTGAATATTACAAATCCTTATTAGGAGATAACTCAACGAAGCACTAATCTTTTTTCCACAAAATTATTTTTTTACTGTTATTAAACTTTTTCCATAAGTCTTACATCATTTCTCAATCAAATCTAGAGTTACTTCCCTTTCCATGCCCCCCCACCTGACCTGAGTCCCTGTACTCTGGCATACATGTCCTGCATCTTTTTCTGAGTCTTTCCAGAGTTTATTTTCAGTTCTTTTGTTGTTATTTTTCTCTCCTACTTGTATTGCTTCAGTATATATACATATATACATAGTTGTGTGTATATATATATATATATATACATATACATATATACACATATAAATATAAACATACATGCATACATACACATATCACCTGAATTAGAGGACTTTTTTCCCTAAAAGATGTCATATTTTCCTTAAGGAAGTGCTCAAGACTCCTCTCTGGCAAGCCCAAACTGCCATCAATCCTGCACTTGTGCTCCACTTTAGGGTCTTTCCCTTCCATAGTCCCCCAAATGAAGTCCAATAAGCACGTGTCCTGTCTTGATCCCTCTGCACTGGCCTCCATTATACAGCCGAGATAATACAACAATGGCAGTCCATATTCTGATGATGCTGAATTCCCATTAGTTGCTCAGTTCACAAGCTGGGTATCTCAGCAGTCCTCAATCCACATTGCAAGGTTAAAAAGTAAAAAAGCTGTATCTCATGTCCTTGAGGAGTGCCAAAAGCAGTGGCATCCACAGAGCATATGCACCTGCCTGTAAGAATTGAAGACAGGCCAAACAACAGTGCTCTCTTTTTTTCTTTTTGTCTTTTTACTAATATCTCAAGTTTTATGCCTGCAGTACAGTGTCTCTGGTCTTATTGATTATTTATTTCTGGTTGTACTTTTCTTCTGGATGCTTAAGGCCACACAGTTAGCCCAGATTAACCAAGGTTTTGTTTTGTTGAGGTCAGTTGAGGTCCTCAGGGGTCTCTGGGGGATTTTTCAGGGGGGGAGGATGGGAGCTCCTTGCTTCTTTCAGCTTCTCATTCACCAGTTACATTCACTTGAGGACAAAAATCAGGTCTTGCTAGACCAGGCTTCCTTTTCTAAAGGATGAGCAGACTTCCCTCTTTATAGACTGGACACTGGCTGAAGTCCCCTTAGTGGTTCTCCAATACCTCCCTGAACAGGAAGACTGGTGACCCACCTCTGCAGGACTTTTCAAGAGATGCCCCCATGTATAATCCCCTAAGACTTGGTTGACCTCTGAGGGCAAGAAACAGAGTTGTCCCCCAGGTCCCTCAGCCAAATTGCTAGGGGACTTCAGATATGGTCGTTAAGCACCCAGAAAGGCTAAGTTGCACCAGCCTGTAACATTGCACCTATATTAACATTGTATCCTTTGGAAACAAACTGTATGTTATTTCCATAGCATATTTCTTGATTCACATTTTCCATTTTAATCCCATATTACTCTAAAATATTCACATATACCATCCATCATATACTAAAAGTCCAAGGTCAGCTCTAGAACCTGTGTAGCCAAATACAAGAGCACAGTTGTCTTTAGATCAAACTTGAGCACATACAATTTCAGCCAAATATAAAGTGGCTGAAATTGTATGTGCTCAAGTTTGGATCTTCAGTTTTGTTCCTTTGGTCTATGGTCACGCAGCAGAGAGGAAGAAATAACAAAAATCAGAGCAGAAATCAATGAAATAGAAACAAAAATCAACAAATCTAAAAGTTGGTTCTTTGAGAGAATAAACAAGATAGACAGACTTCGAGCCCAGTTAACCAAAAAGAATGAAAGAGCAACTCCAAATCAATAGAATTCATGATGAAAGGGGAAATATCACAACAGACAATGAAAAGATCCAGACAATCATACAGGAGTACTTCAAAAACCTATACTCTACCAAACTTGAAAACCTGGGAGAAATGAATATCTGCAGTCCAGGGAATAACCAGAGCTAAACAAAGAAGAGACTGACAACTTAAACAGACCCATAATATATGAAGAAATTGAAAATGTAATAAGAGACCTCTCAACTAAAATAAGCCCAGGCCCAGATGGTTTCACAGCAGAATTCTATAAAATATTTGAAGAGGACTTACAACCATTATTACTCAAGCTGTTCAGAAAGATAAAAGCAGAGGGAAATCTCCCAAATTCCTTCTGTGGAGCAGCCAGCATCACTCTAATACCAAAACCAGGCAAGGATGCAACCAAAAAGAGAACTACAGACCCATCTCATTAATGAGCTCAGATGCAAAAATTCTCAACAAAATACTTGCAAACCGTATACAGACCCAGATCAAAAAGATCATCCACCATGATCAAGTTGGATTCCTACAAGAGATGCAAGGATGGTTCAACATACAAAAATCAGTAAATATCATAAAACACATAAAAGGACTAAAGGACAAAAACCACACAATCATCTCAATTAATCTAGAAAAAGCCTTTGACAAAATACAGCATCCCTTCATGATTAAAGTCCTAGAGGGAATTGAACTGGAAGGATCACTCCTCAATATTATCAAAGCCATATACAAGAAACTCACAGCCAGCATCATACTAAATGTAGAAAAATTAGAAGGAGTCCCCATAAAGGTAGGAACCCGACAAGGCTGCCCCTTGTCACCACTACTCTTCAGTATAGTGCTTGAAACACTGGCTAGGGCAATAAGGCAAGAAAAGGAAATCAAAGGAATACTAGGTGGAAAAGAGGAAGTAAAACTATCGCTTTTTGCAGATGATATGATAGTTTACTTAAGGGATGCTAAAAACTCCACCAGAAAATGCCTAGAAACGATTAGGAGTTTCAGTAAAGTGGCGGGTTACAAAATTAACCTAGAAAATCAGTAGCCTTTCTTTACACCAACAACAAGCAACTCAAGAAGGAATACAAGGAGACCTTCCCAATCACAATAGCCTCAAAAACAATAAAATACCTAGAAATAAACCTAACCAAACATCTCTACAACAAAAATTATAAACTCCTGAAGAAGAGATTGAAGAAGACATCAGAAGATGGAAAGACCTCCCATGATCATGGATTTGAAAAATTAATAGAGTAAAAATGTCCATTCTACCCAAATTAATATACCAATTCAATGTAATTCTAATTAAAATCCCAAGGACATTCTTCACCGTCTTGGAAAAGGAATTCTTAAGTTCATATGGAACAACAAAAAAACCCCAAATAGCCAAAGCAACCCTGAGTGAAAACAGCAATACAGGGGGAATTTCTTTTTTTTTTTATTTTTTTTTATTATTATTTATTTTTGCATGTGTATGAATGTATTGTCTGCATGCAGGTCTGTGCACCCATGTCGTGCAATGCCACGGAGGTCAGAAGAGGGTCTCGGATTCCCCTGGAACTGGAGTTCTCCTGGAATTGGAATTTCTATACCAGACATCAAACTATACTACAGGGCTATAGTATGAAATGCAAATTTTATTTGAAAACAAAATACCAGATTAGACTCTACATTCATTCCCCTCAAAAACTTCTTATCTAAGAAGGAAGACCACACTTTCCATGCTATTTTTTCTTCTGAGAGATGCCATGCTTCTCTTGAGCAGTGAGCAGTCACTGGGCACACTTGTCTAATGGACAGAAACAGGATGGCAAAGGAGAAACCACAATACTCAGCAGGCTGCTGACCTACTTTATTATTATAAACTCATATTGGCTATGAATGCACTTTTTCCAGTAGAACCACACTGATTTGTCAGCAAATTACTTACCTTTGTTAGGACATTTAAAAAAATTGTTATGGCAGTATATTCTATTTTGGAAAAAATGTCAATACTGCTATAATTATAAAAGTTCTAATACAGAGAAATTGGAATCTAAAATAGATTACTAGACCCCAAAAGAAGTGAGATGGTTTTCTCGACTTCTTATTATATTGTATCTTTTCTTAAGTCTATTGTCTTAGCTGTTTGAATTCAAGGAGTCATTACTAAGTACTTAAAGGGTTTTATACTTTGTGCATTTTACAGAAAATATATCATCCCAGGTTTGCATGATCCACTTACATGTGAGAACTTACATATGAATATATATTTTCTTTTTCTTCCTTCAATTCATATTTTTTTGGTCTTTTTGAGACAGGGTCTCCCTGTAGCCCCAGCTGGCCTGGCACTCACTTTGTAGACCAGGCTGGCCTTGAACTCAAAGAGATCTACCTGCCTCTGCCTCCTGAGTGCTGGGATTAAAGGATTGTACACGGGTCCTCTGCAAGAGCAGTTGGTGCTCTTAACCACTAGGCCATCACTCCAGCCCCAGGAATTTTATGTTTTTATATGAAGGTCTCAGTAATATTACTTCATGCATTTGTTTTCCTAGATATTATTGCTATCTTATTAGTGTACAACAAAATTCATTAAAAAGACATTGATTTTGATGTTATTTTTATAGTCAATAAATTGGAATCTTACATTTAGAGAAAAATTTATATAGAAGGTAGATAAAGCAAACAGTAAACTAAACACACAAAATGCATAAACTATTCTTTTTTTCTTAATTTAATTTTTATTGATGGTTTGTGCATTTCGTACATCATTTTCCAATTCAGATCAGGCATATTTCCCTTTCCCTTGCCCCCCACCCCCACCCCATCCCAGATCATGTATTCTGCCATAACTGTCCTGCATCTTTCAGGTTTTTTTTTCATTTTTTAGCTATAAGTGATAATCCATGAGTATAAGCATCCTTCGTGCAAAACCAATCTTTAGTCTTTTGTGCCCAAACCTCCACAGTCCCACCATTCAGTGGTGGTTGACAGGTTGTTTGTTCAATCAAGTTGATCAAATGAGTGTCCAGACTACATTGCTGTAGTTTCACCATTCACCCCAATCGCAGCCTTTACATTCTACCACGCCCCCTCTTCCGCAGATTGTTCCCTAGACTTAGAAAAGGGGCACAGGTGGATGAGAAGTATTCTTTTAATATTCTTTTAAATGACAGTTAGTTATTGAGTGAGCAATGTGTACAATGTTACCTAGAATTTTTGGAGTGTACAAGCAAGAAAAATCACATGCACTCTAGGGTAGGAGTTATCAAGATTAAATAATTCATATAGTTCTTAATATTGGAATAACTGCAACACAAATTACAATGGGATGTTTCTGATTTTGCATAGATTATTTTGAACATAATAAGTGAAATAAAATATAAAACAATTTATTTAATGCTGTAGTCATACACATCTAACTAAACAATGTATTCAAATCAAACAGTACCAAAATAATAAAACAATCATGTTTGCATGTAAATTAATATGGCCGATAATGTTTTGCTGAAACCAAATATGACAAGACTAGTTTTTATAGGGCACATGATTCATCACAAAAATCTACTACTGTGTGTTGTGTAAACAGTGCCTAGATTTCCAACACATTATCTGTTTCACCATGGTGAAAATTTTAGACATCATTTAACATGTCATCTGCTCTTGTTTCAGCAAAGTATACCAATTGCCTCCTATGTTCATATGATTATACGATGTAATATTTTATGATAAACATGTTCCCATTAGATAAACAAATCCAAATTACATTTGGAGCATTTAAAACATTCTAGAGTCATACTATGCTTTACCTTAAGCCTTTAAAATGTTGACCAACCTGTATCCATGTATGTAGATTCTATGAGCTTCCTGAGGCCCTGCAGGCCTCAATGGGTAAAGCTTGGACTAAAATGTTTTGCCACAAATATTTCATACTAATGCTTCCTACAATGTGAAATATTTTTGTTTCAAGTAATTAATGTGCCTCTTAAAGTGTGCCGTAGTTTCATTTTGTGATATTCTTGAAATTAGTATTTCATATTTATAATTTTAACCAAAGCTGACACCTCCAATCATTTTACAATAAACTAATATAGTTTCAGTGTTTTATACAGCAAGCTCAGACACAAGATGACATGGGAATCTAGCACATTTTCTTAGATACTAATTATATTTCTAATTCATGATCTCAATATATACAGAATTCTATAATTCAGACTCTGTTCTTATATAAAACAAAATCAAATATTACAGACTGTGAGGAAGATCAATCCTTCTTGAATTTTTCAACCCAGTGTCTCCTTCCTATTCTCTTAAGTATACTGTACAGTAAAATAAGGTATTGATTCTTTGAAAATAATGGTTAGAGAATTACTTTAAATTTTATAAATTTATGAGCAAAGAAATTAGCTGACAGGGAGCAAACCTACTTTTCTGGAACATAATATAAATTAGAAAACACTTAATATTATAATGATTAAATTAAACCATAAGCAAAGATGTAGCCATGTTACAGTATTAACTTTGACTTTCTAATCAGAGATTATAACGGGAATAACTAAACATAGGTTACATATGGGTGACTAATTAATAGGGTATGTATCTAGATGAGGATATATAGACTATTTCCATATACATAAATATAGATATGTATATAGTTTTAACAGTTTTAAAGGATAAAAGTGTAATAGCATAGAAGCAAAATAGCAAAGCATGTTATCAAACTCATACTTGCAGACAACTAGACACATGTCTTCAATATACATTGATTTCTAGTATCAAGCTTTGCTTTCAGATCAGATTTTTGTACCTCTAAGAAATAAACATCAGCTTGTCACTCTTTTGTATCAGGAAAAAATGCTGGTTTTATAGATGTTTCTGCTGCAACTTGAATGCTGTTATTAAGATTTTGCTTTTAATCATTATCATCCTAAAGAGCTCTTTGTATCCTACAAAACAGGAGATATTCTACTTTGTTTTGAACAGATACATCTGCACTTCACCCATTGCACTGTAGTCTATCCATGTGATATAAGATTATTCATGAATCTTCTGAAAGTTTTATATTTCTGAACAACAGAAAACATATAAAAACGAGGTTGAGAAGTGAACTACAAATTCAAGGATGTTATTTTATATAAAATCACGATATAATGAAGGTTAAAGTTTTAGCTACATGAGATTAAAAATGGCAACACACACCCTCACACACAAACAGCACACACAAAGACACAGGCAGAAATACTTAAAAAACACTGATCAAGGTGAGGAGCAACAATGCTCAAACACCTAGGAAAAGAAACTAATAAAAACATAGCCGTAGGAGTAAAATCAGAGGCTAGAAGTCCAAATGGGTAATAAAGTGAAAGGAAGCAACATCCATCTTTCAATTATAAACTTAAATATTAATGGGCTAAACTCCCCAATCAAAAGGCATAGACTGGGAGAATGGATTAGGAAACAAAACCCATCTATATGCTGTCTACAAGAAACCCATCTCAATTTCAAGGATAGGCACCAACTTAAGGTGAAGGGATAGAAGAAAGTATCCCAAGCAAATGGTACCAAAAAGAAAGCGGGTGTGGCTATTATAATATCAGAAAAATAGACTTCAAAGCAAAAAAAATCAAAAGAGACAAAGAGGGCCATTACATCTTTATTAAAGGAACAATTGATGATGAAGATCTCACAATCGCGAATATATATATGCACCAAACACCGGTACACCAAACTTTATAAAGACAATTCTTCAGGATCTCAAGACACAGATTAACCCCAGTACACTAATAGTACGGGACTTCAATGCCCCATTAAGTCCTTTAGACAGATCAACAGGACAAAGGAAAAGCAGAGAGACATCTGAACTAAATGATACAATACACCAAATGGACCTCACAGACATCTATCGAATATTTCACCCAAACACCAGAGAATACACTTTCTACTCAGCACCTCACGGAACATTCTCCAAAATAGACCATATACTGGGACACAGGAAAAAACTCAACAAATATAAAAAGATTGAAATAATCTCATGCATTCTATCAGACCACAATGAAATAAAACTCAATATCAACACCAAGATAAACCCTACAACCTACAGGAACACATGGAGACTAAACAACACTCTCCTGAATAATGAATGGGTCAAGGAAGAAAGAAATAAAGAAATAAATAAAAACATTACTGGAACTGAATGAAAATGATAATACAACACAGAAAAACCTATGGGACACTTCAAAAGCAGTCCTAAGAGCAAAGTTTATAGCTCTAAGTGCCTACATTAAAAAAGAACAGAAAGAGCACAAGTGAATGATCTAACACTGCAGCTAAAAATACTTGAGAGACTACAACAAATGAACCCTAAATGGAGCAGACAAGAAGAAATAACAACAATCAGAGCAGAGACCAATGAAATAGAAACAAAGAAAACCATACTAAAAATCAATGAATCCAAAAGTTGGTTCTTTTTGAGAATAAACAAGATAGACCAGTTAAACAAAAGAAAGAAGGAACAACTCCAAATCAATAGAATCTGCGATGAAAGTGGAAATATCACAACAGACAATAAAAAGATCCAGACAATCATACGGGTATGCTTCAAAAACCTATACTCTACTAAGTTTGAAAATCTAGAAAAAATGGATGAATTTCTGAAATCCTGGGAATCACCAAAGCTCAACCAAGAAGAGATCAATAGCTTAAATAGACCAATAATAAATGAAGAAATTGAAGATGTAATAAGTAGCCTCCCAACCAAAAAATGACCAGGCCCAGAAGGTTTCATGGCAGAATTCTGTAAAATATTTCAAAAAGACTTACAACCATTACTATTAAAGTTGTTTATGTTATTATTTTTTATTTTATTTATTTCTGTATGTGTATCAATGTACTGTCTGCATGTAGGTTTGTGCACCCATGTCATGCAATGCCGCGGAGGTCAGAAGAGGGTGTCAGATTCCCCTGGAACTGGAGTTCTCCTGGAATTGGAGTTTTAGATGGTTCTTGGCCACCATGTGGGTGCTGGGGATTAAACCCGGGTCCTCTGCAAGAGCAGTCGATGCTCTTAACCAGTAGGCTATCTCTCGAGTTGTTTAGAAGGATACAAATGGAGGGAGTTCTCCCCAATTCCTTCTATGAAGTCAGCATCACACTATTACCAAAACCAGGTAAAGATACAACCAAAAAGGAGAACTATAGACCCATCTCTCTAATGAACACGGATGCCAAAATTCTAAACAGGATACTGGCACATCACATACAGACCCACATCAAGAAGATCATCCATCATGACCAAGTTGGATTCATACCAGAGATGCAGGGATGGTTCAACATACGAAAATCAATAAATATCATCAAACATATAAATGGACTGAAGGACAAAAACCACACCATCATCTCAATTGATGTGGAGAAAGCCTTTGACAAAATCCAGATCCCTTCACTTTTAAAGTCCTAGAGGGAATTGGACTGGAGGGATCATTCCTCAATGTAGTCAAAGCCATATACAGGAAACCCACAGCCAATATCATCCTGAATGGGGAAATGAGAGAAGCAGTCTCCTTAAAGGTAGGAACTCTGCAAGGCTGCCCCCTGTCACCATTCCTTTTCAATATAGTGCTTGAAACCCTTGCTAGGGCAGTAAGGCAAGAAAAGGAAATTAAAGGAATTCTAATTGGAAAAGAGGAAGTCAAAGTATCCCTTTTTGCTGATGATATGATTGTCTAACTAAGGGATGCTAAGAACTCCACCAGAAACTCCTAGAAACGATTAAGAGCTTCAGTAAAGTGGCAGGATACAAAATAAATCTGGAAAAATCAGTAGCCTTTCTTTACACCAACAACAAGCAACTGAAGAAGGAATACAAGGAGACCTTCCCACTCACAATAGCCTCAAAAACAATAAAATACCTAGGAACAAAGCTAAACAAAGACACCAAGGATCTCTACAACAAAAATTTTAAACGCCTGAAGAAGGAAATTGAGGAAGACATCAGAAGATGGATAAACCTCCCAAGCTCATGGATTGGGAAAATAAATATAGTAAAAATGTCCATTCTACACAAACTCGTGTACGGATTTAATGCAATCCCAATCAAAATCCCCAAGAGCTTTTTCACAGTCTTGGAAAAAAAATCCTCAGTTTCATTTGGAAAAACAAAAGACCCTGAATATCCAAAGCAACCCTGTGTGAAAAGAGCAATACATGGGGTGATTGCTATACCAGACATCAAACTATACTACAGGGCTATAGTCATAAAAACAGCTTGGTACTGGCACAAAAACAGAACTGTTGACAAATGGAATAAAACTGAAGATCCAAATCTGAGTACATGCAATTTCAGCCACCTCATATTTGACAAGGGTTCCAAGAAGATGCAATGGAGGAAAGACAGCATCTTCAGTAAGTGGTGTTGGAAAAACTGGATCACCACCAATTCTAGATGGATCACAGTCTTCAATGTGAAACCCAAAACTCTTGAGGTGATAGAAAAGAAACTTGGCAGCAGACTACAAGACATAGGCGTAGGAAAAGACTTCCTAAATCAGACAGCAGCTGCACAAGAAATAAGATCAACAAATGACAAATGGGACCTCATTACACTCGAAAGCTTCTGTACATCAAAAGAAACAATAAAGGAAATGAAGAGAAAACCCACAGAGTAGGAGGAAACATTCACTGCAGATACATGTGACAAAGCATTAATTTCCAGAGTATACAAGCTACTCAAAAAACAAAGAAGAAAGAAAACAAATGAATAACTCAAAAGATGGAGCAAAGAAGTGAATAGAGACTTCACAGAGGAGGAATTAGAGATGGCTGAGAAACATCTTAAAAATTGTTCAATGTCATTAATAATTAGGGAAATGCAAATTAAGACCACTTTAAGATATCATCTCACTCCGATAGACTGGTCAGGATCAAGAAAACAAACGATAAAAAGTACTGGAGAGGTTGTGGGGAAAGGGGAACACTCATCCATTGCTGATGGGAATGTAAACTTGTACAGCCACTATAGAATGCAGTGTGGAGAACGCTTGGAAGACTCAAAATGAGCTTGCCATTTGACCCAGTCATACCACTCCTGGGTATATACCCACAAGACTCATCTTACTGCAGAAATACATGCACAGCTATATTTATTGCAGCTCTGTTCACAATAGCAAAAAGCTGGAATCAACTCAAATGCCCCTCAACTGACGAGTGGATAGAGAAAATGTGGTACATATACACAATGGAGTTCTATGCAGCGGTAAAGAAAGACAACATCCTGAACTTTGCAGGTAAATGGATGGAGCTAGAAGATATATTAAGTGAAGTAACACAGTCCCAGAAAAACAAACGATGAATGGTATCCTTCATCTGTGGATTCTAGCGCCAATAACCCAGTTATAAATATTTCTTGTGGAGAGGGATTCATTTTAAAAGAACAACAACAGAAAGACTGCTTCAGAAAACTGACGGAAATGGTGAATTGGGAGGGGTAGGAGGGGCAGGAGAGGGACACGGTTGTATATTCGATTAATGTATATTTAATTGACGTGAGTTCAGCAACTATCCAATTTTGCCCAGACTGTCTTCAGGTTACATGGTGTTTTTAGGGCTTAGCAAAAGTAAATATGTGTATATTAAACTACATTGGTTTAAAGGTTATGATAAAAATGGTAATGAACCTGAGTTAATTCGAAATATAAATTGTTGTTGTCCACATTTGTTTTACTTAAAATCTGTATAATAATAACTTTGGATTGGCACACACAAATGTTCTGTACAATTTTTCTGCTGTACAGTATCATCTTGTAGCATTCTATTTTACCTGTAGGATGATTTAACTTAAAAAACTAAGTTTGCTTCCCAAGTTAACCATATACATTCACCCAAAACAGCTTGGGTGAATTTGATGAAATCTGCGCCTTCATTCCAGCCTATAGGTATGTGTAATACACTGCCTTTTTGTGACTCACGGGTCAAAAAAAACAACAAACCTAAAATTAAAAAAGGGGGATACAGATATATATGAAACCTTTTTGGCAAAAACTTTGCAATTCAAATCTTAAAATTAACTACGGGAAAAGATTTGCATGTTCCAACAGGTCAAAATGTCACCAACTTAATGGCTGAGAAAGAAAAGATACAGCTTTGCATTGTGTAGGATGTACCAGGAAGCGCCAACAGAATGGTTGGCCTGTCTGAACATTGAAAGGAAGAAAAGCCTCAGACTGCTACAGACATCAAACCCCTCTTTGGATCCTACTTGTAACAACTAATTATAATGAGTCCTAATGAAACTTACCTTCTAGGTGCCACAACGTTTTAATATGAGAGACTTTCTTACCTCCCCTCCATGGAACAAGTAGAATATGATGATGATAAGGTCGTTCTCTAACTGCAAATTGGAGCCAGCCGTTATAGAGGTAATCCCTTATAAAACTGGTAAAACTGCCTTCATTAATTGACTAATAGACATAGGAACTGTGAAAAGGATTATTCTCTATTCAGAATAAAATATAATACTAAAGTCTCCTTAAGCTATGCACTTAAGTAAAATATATTAATACAGGAGAGCTCTGCTATCAGCAATGGATTATTCTACCAAGGAGATGTTGGCCAGGAGATCCAAGCCCTCACAAAAGGTAAAGGCTTCTTGCCTGTAAACTGGGATACCTTCAAGAAGAGAGGCAATAAGATCCTGCTGTCGAAGACCTGATGTACACATGGGAAAGATGTATTGAGACTACACTTGCAAGTGTACAGTTGGTCTCTGGAATACCAGAGAGTGTTACCAAAGGCGACTAAATGAATAAAGCAAATATAGGTCTCCTTGAGTCAACCAAGACTCCTCCATCAGCACCAGTTACACCTCCCCTGCCTGGAAATACTGTGCAGCAGTGGCAGCCATATGCCTGTATATCCCAAATCTAATTGGCTATTAGCTCTCTTCTTGGAGGAATAACCCATGGCTGATGCCACAAGCTTACATCCTAGTGGTTAGGAGATGTTATAAGCCACAGTAAGACCCTGTCATATTTTACAGAAAAAAAAAACATAATTCATGGATTAACATACCATCCAAACATCTGTGTCTATACCAAAGTAACCTACCATAACAATTAGTACTGTTTAGATACCTATATATCTAATTGCCTGTGCTTCATTAGTAGGATCTAAAGGTTATTCCTGGACAAACTGTCAGCCCATGAAAGGAAACAGCCAGAATTGACCAGAGTCCAAAACAACAGTTCCAGAGAAAGTAGACTGTCTTGCTTCTCTTCCACCTGTGCTCCTTTTGTAAGCCTAGGGAACAATCTGCAGAAGAGGGGCATGGTAGAATGTAAGGGCTGCGATTGGGGCGAATGGCTAAACTACAGCAATATAGTCTGGACACTTATTTTATCAACTTGGTTGAACATACAAGCTCCCCCCATCTGGATGGTGGGACCCTTGGGCTATGTGACTTTGGGCACAACTTCTTGCAAACTGGTTTTACATGAAGGATGCTTGTACTCATAAAATATTACTTATTGTTAAAAAATGAAAAAAATAAAGAAGTAATAGAAAAATATTTTCTTTGATAAATGTGCTTACCACTAGCTACATAGCATATTACCCTGTAATATAATTATACAATTAATTGGACTTTGTAGATACTTGAAAATAGTTTTTTTTTCTTTTTCAGTGATGACAACTGCTATTTTCCTGGGACATACCTAGGAAAAGATTATTTGCCACATTAAATGTTGTTTGTTGCCAATGATGAATCATCTTTTGGCAGCAGTGCTCCTGCTCTTATGCTAGATGCAGTCCATAGCCTGATTAGAGATCTTCTTACCCTTCCTCCACAAATATGTCTTTATTCTGATTTTTGTGACATATTTTGCTTCTTCAAAGCTAGGTACTGCCTTATCTGTGCCTACGATCACAGATTTGAAAAATGAACCAAACTAGTCAATCTCTTTGTTTTTATTTATGAAAAATCCTATAAAGAACATTTCTTATAAAATTTCATGCTGAGCAGCAGGTTAAAAGAATTCAATGCTTAAAAGATGTCATATTTTCCTTAAGGAAGTGCTCAAAGGCTCCTCCTTGGCAATCCCAAACAACCATCCATCCTCCACTAGTCCTCCAATTCAAGTGAGTATGTATGTATTCAATGTGTGTNGGAGGCCAGTACAGGGGGATCAAGACAGGACACGTGCTTAATGGACTTCATTCTGGGGGACCATGGGAGGGAAAGGCCCCAATGTGGAGGAAAAGTGCAGGATTTATGGTTGTTTGGGGTTGCCAAGGAGGAACATTTGAGCACTTCCTTAAGGAAAACATGAAATCTTTTAGGGAAACAAATCCTCCAATTCAAATGATATGTGTATATATGTATGTATGCATGTATGTATTTATGTATACATATAAAACTATGTATATATGTATTTATACTGAAAACAGTTAAAATAGGATAGGACAATAACAACAAAAGAACTTAAAAAAATTCTGGAAAGACTCAGAAAAAGATGCAGGACATGTATGGCAGAGCACAGGAACTCAGGTGGGGTGGGAGGCATGGAAAGGGGAGTAACTCTAGATTTGATTGAGAAATGATGTATGACTTATGGAAAAAGTTTGATAACAATAAAAACCAATTTTTTGAAAAAAAAATAAAGTAAAATAAGCCAGAAAAAAAAAAAGAAAAAGAAAAGAAGTCAACACCAAGCACTTTCCTCTTCACCTTCTATGGTTCTAGTAACTTTCCCCAATTTGTCTTTTGGAAACTTGATTCAAGACTTCATGAGGTTAGCAGATGGACTCTAAAAGAAGGTAAGCAGGCATGGAATCTCTATCATCATGAGGAAAATAATGTGCTTATGGGGCATGTTTGCAGTACTGGGGTCCCATCTACCACCTTTTGTTTTGTCTCCTCTCCAGCATATTCAGACACAAAATGCCATGTTGGAATCTGATGCTGAAGCTGGCTTTGCCTTGGTCTTGAACTTCATAGCATTCTCAATTATGAGAAATGAAATTCTGCATTGTTCTAGTCTAATCTACAGTGTTCTGATAAAACAGTACTAGTATATTAAGATAACACTGGTGACAAAAAGACAGAAGTAAATCCAAACTCTTTTGACTTATTTTCTGGTGTGAGGGTCAGAAAATAAAAAAAAAGGATGCATGTTTTTACGTGTGGATACATGTGTCTCTATGTGTGTCTGGGTCTCTCTATACATTTTGGTGATTAACTGTGAACCAGTTTTTCATGAAAGATCTCAGGGGAAATGCTATGTAAGTAGGTGAATCAAATGAATAGGAGGTCTCCATACAAATATATATTCCTTAAAAACATTTTATTATTATTTCTATTTTTTTTTTTTTTTGTGAATGAGCGTAAGTGCATCCATGTCATGCAATGACCATGGAATGCAGAATTGGGCGTTGGATGCCCTGCAATTGGAGTTATGGACAATTGTTAGGCACCAGGTGGATACTAGAACCTAAACCCAGGCCTTCTTCAAGAGTGGCCCATGCCCTTAAATCCTGAGCCATCTCTCCAGCCCCTTGGACATATATTCTTTTTCTAAAATTTAATTTATTATTTTTATTTTTATTTCTATGAATATATTGCTCACATGTATGTGAGTGTACCAGTGTAAGGCAATGCCTGTGGAAATCAGAACAGGGGATCAGATTCCCTGGAACCTGAGTTACAGATCATTGTTAGCTGCCATGTGGGTGATGGGTATGGAGCCTGGGGCTTCTTCAAGAGCACCCAGTGCTCTTAGTTGCTGAACATCTCCTCAGATCCCAGAGTATATATATATTTAAAATTAGATGTGAACACATAAACCCAAAATAACAAGCAAGGATTAGACTTTAAGGAATATGTGGACAAGTATTTTCCAAGAAGGATATAGTTATATGAGAAAAAAAAGAGAGAGAAAATGGATTATCTACAAATTCATTTCACAAGATTCTATTATTTTATTGAATGATTTATGAAATTAATGTTAAGCCTCTGTTATACACCAGGCATATTTTAGATACTTGAAATATATCAATGGAATAAAATATATAAAAGGATGATCTTTGTTATATTTAAATTATCATGAAGAGATGGGAACTGATAAAAAATAAAAAGAATAGATGTGCACGTATTTGCAAAGACAATTATGTATTTAAGTTTTTTATTATTTACAGATTTTGTAAAGTGAATATTAAAATTCATTTTACATTATTTTATCCTTGTCTTAACAATCAGTGCAATCCAAACTTGAGCTCATATAAATTCAGCCACCTTATTTGACAAAGGGGCAAAAACAGCTCAATGGAGGAAGGAGTCTTCATCATCTTCAGCAAATGGTGCTGACAAAACTGGATCACCATTTGTACAAGTACAAAATTAAACCCTTACTCTCACCCTGTGCAAAAATCAACCCTGAGTAAATCAAAGATCTCAATGTGAAACCCAAAACCCTGAAGGTGATAGAAGAAAACATTGATAGTAAACTATAAGACATAGGCATAGGAAAAGACATTCTAAATCAGACAGCAGATGTACAGGAAATAAGGTCAACAGTTGACAAATGGGACCTCAAAAGTTTTTGTAGAGTGAAAGAAACAATCAAGGAAGTAATGAGAAAACCCACAGAGTGGGAGGAAATCTTTACCAGTGATAGATACATCTGACAAAGCATTAACATCCAGAATATATAGACAACTCAAAAAACAAGTAAGAAAACAAATGACCTACTCAAAAGATGGAGGAAAGAGCTGAACAGAGACTTCACTAGTGAGGAAGTAAAGATGGTTGAGAAACATCTTAAAAAGCGTTCAACATTGTTAATAATAAAGGAAATGCAAATTAAAACCATTCTCAGATATCTCACTTCAATAAGATTGGCTAAGATCAAGAAACAAAAGACACCAAAATGCTGGAGAGGTTGTGGGGAAAAGGGAACACTCATACACTTCTGGTTTTTTTTTTTTTTTTTACACTTTGTAAACTTGTACAACCATTACGGAAAGCAGTGTGGAGAATCCTTAAAAGACTCAAAATGAGCCTACAAACTGACCCAGCCATACCACTCCTGGGTATATACCCACAAGATTCACTGTACTGCAAAGATACATGCACATCCATGTTTATTCCAGCTCTCTTCACAACAGCGAAGAGCTGGAACCAACCCAAATGTTCCTTAACAGATGAGTGGATGACAAAAATCTGGTACATCTACACAATGGAGTACTACTCAATGGTAAAGAAAGATGACATCATGAACTTTGCAGGTAAATGGATGGAAGTCGAAGCCATTATGCTAAGTGAAGTAACACAGTGCCAGAAAAAGAAATGGTGAATGGTTTCCCTCATTTGTGGATGCTAGCACAAAATCCCCAGTTGAAAGGCAAGCTGATAATTATTGTTACATTTTTTTTATCTGAAAGCAACTGTGTTGTTATAATGTAAATCTCTTAATAGGCTCTAGAGTCAACCTACCACTTATTTTCAGACTCTGTAATTACTGTATATGCATGGAAGGTATGTATTCATATTTTAGAGTAATATAAAATTAAAGGGGGAAATGTGAATTCCTAAACATAATTTGGAATTAACATACAGTTTATTCTTGGAGGTCATAATTTTGATACATATGTGATGGTTATATAGGCATATGTTGGTGCAATCAAAGGGGAGGGAAAACAACAGCATAAAGACTGGTTTAAAGAACTGAATGATACAGTTAAACTCTCCCCCAAACAACAAGCCTCTGCAGGGAAAAACTTTGGAAAGACTGAGAGAAATATGCAAGACATGTATGACAGAAGGCATGAACAGGGGTGGGGTGGGAGCAGGGAGAGGGTAATGTGTCTAAATTGGACTGAAAGATAATGAATGAAATACACAATCCATCAATAAAAGTATTTAAAAACAAGATATGCTGAAACATACATATTCCCTAGAGCACAAAGATAAGATTCTGTTTCATCTAATTACACATCTTTGGAAGCAAAGCTCAGTATTCTCTAGACATGTATGGAGGTTTAGAAAGAAAAGCATTTTAGTATAAATACTCAAAGGTTTCCTGGCAAAATTTTGAAAATGTAGACAATAAAGTACTCTGAGTTACTTACAACCATTTCATTTAGAGACACCCAGCAGTCTGGTGGGAAGTCCTGGAGCAAGGGAACCAAGAACTGAAGGCAACCGTCCCAGTGACACAGAAGCAGCATCATGCCGATGAGGTTGAAGATCCTCACCACTGCACTGGCGAGGTCATATGTCATGTGGAATATCTGTCATGAAAGCATAAAGTCATGCTTTAAAAATCATTCGATGAATCAAGCAAAGCATATTACCAAATCAGGAGAGACACTGTGAGCTGTATCTTTCAAATAGACAAAAATTATGTTCAGAAGAAGAAACACAACTGACTTTTTTAAAAACTTCCCAATAAGGTTGACCTTTCTACTTTATGAGTAGAATAATCAACTGTAATTGTTTTTCAAAAGACCCAGTAAAACACAGAATGTACCCTTTATTTTTAAAATTTTATTTATTTTTATTTTGTTTTGAGTGTTTTATATACATGTGTGTAAGTGTACCTATGACATACAATGCACATGGAGGCCAGAGAAGGACGTTAGAAGTGGAGTTATAGACAGTTGCTAACCACCCTGTGGGTGCTGAGTTATATATACAAGTGTTTCTTTTTAATGTTTACTGGACTTTATTAATTAGAAATTAAATTATGAAAAGCAATAGCCAATTAATTCTCAAAAGGAACCTTGATTAGTATCCAACATTATAACTTGTTTGAGAAAAAAAAATTTTTTTGGGTCTTTTTGAGACAGGGTCTCCCTGTAGCCCCAGCTGTCCTGGAACTCACTCTGTAGACCAGGCTAGCCTTGACCTCACAAAGGTCTGCTTGCCTCCTGAGTGCTAGGATTAAAAAGGCATGCGCCACCACACCCGGCTTAGAATCTTTTAATAGCACAAGCAGAGTGAATGATAAAGAAGTCATTGACGTATGATGTGTGAAGTCCCTATCAGATGTTGTCTCTGCTGTACACAGGATAACACAATCTGCTTGGTGATGGGCTAGTTCTTGATCATATGTTCACAACACAGATAAGAATGACCAAAAAGACACTTGCAGTCTATAGATTTATATGATTAAAAAAACCTTTGGGGGAATGAGGTACTTCAAAAAATGTTTATACACGACATCTGATCAAAGCTATAGATCTTTCTCTTTTTTATACTTTCTTTTATTTCATTTTTTAACAATAAGTAATGTTATGAGTACAAGCATCCTTCATGTAAAACCAATTTGCAAGCAGCTGTGCCCAAACCCACACAGCCCAAATCTCCCACCATCCAGCTGGAGGGGCTTGTATGTACAATCAAGTTGATCAAAATATATACAAGTCTTACAAGATCTGCCAGTCCTCTTAATCACAGAACCATCTCTTCAGCCCTAAATGCATACTTTACTATTAACAAATATTTTATTTATTATTTTTATTTTTGTCTGCATGTGTAAAGGTGCACCAGTGTTGTGTAATGCCCATGGAGGTCAGAAGAGAGTGATAAATTCCCTTGAAACTGGTGATATGGATGGCTGTTAGCAACCACGTGGATGCTGAAAATGGAACTCGGGTCCTCTGCAAGAACAACAAGTGCTCTTAAGCACTAAGCCATCTCTCCCCCTACTCCAGAAATATACACTTTAAATGATATTAATTCTGACATAAAATTATCTTACTACCTTTACAGATATTGTAGTAAGTCTTTTATTATTTTTAAATGTTTTCTATTGAATTTTTGTGTATTTTGTACATAACTTCTCTTCAGTCTTAATTGCCTTTAGATCCCCTTCTCCACTGGCACCCACCCACAGCCCCCACCCCTTGGAGTTCATAGACTGTGTTATTGTGTTAGGGTATGTTGTGCCAAATTCCCCCCCCCCCCCCCCCCGGCCATTAATCAGTGCCAGTCCTTCCTCTGAGCTCTAGTCAGCTTATCTGGTGTCCCTCTCTTAAAGAAGGCCAGTTTTTCCTCACTCAACTGTAATCAGCTGCCAATATTTTTTCATTAACACTGGGTTCTGCTACTCAGTTCTGCTACTGGAATTGCTGATCTTCCATGGGTCTTGTGCATGCTGGCACCAATGCTGTAGGTTCATATGAACAAGGTCCCAGAAGCTTGTAGTATTCATTTCAATATAGTCTTGCACCTCCTCCCTGGCTCTAATAATCTTTCATCCCCATCTTCCACAATGTTCTCTGAACCCTGGGTGAGTGAAGCTAACTATAGGTAACCTATCCATGAACTCATGCTCTGTAGACTGTGTTTATCCATTCAAGCTCTTTTGGGTTCCTGACCTCCTATTGCATGGCGGGGGGCTTTCTTAATGAGAGTTAAGAGGTTAATTAACGTCCTCTTGGCCCCTCATTCTATGTTGCATGCATCTGAAGTATAGAGGTTGCATTGTAGTTGTGTCAATAAGGTGTGAGAAATTCATAGACAATCTCTATGTGTATCCAGTTGTGGGACTCTGAACTATTCTGCATCTGGTGCTAAAAAAGTTTCTTCACTGAGTGGTGTCTGGAATACTTGTCTGCAGACATGACACATCAACAAAATTGAGAAACACTGGGGTATCTGTCATTCTGTTTCTAATTCTTAATAAGGTTTTGGCTAGAAAGAGATGGCTCAGAGGTTAAGAGCACAGGGTGTTCTTGCAGAGAAACCAGAATTTGATTCCTAACACCCACATGGCAGATAATATTCCTCAGTAACTTCATTTCCCAGTGATCCAATGCCATCTTCTAGCCTCCATATGCATTCCATGCTTGTGGTGCCCTTACATTCATGCAGACAAAACACATAAATAAAATAAATAAAAATTAAAAAAAAGAACTAACAACCTATAAGAAGCAATTAAACTGAATCCCATGAAATCAGATTGAGAATAAAGTTCAGTTATCCTCACAGGATTGTGAGTGCAGATGCTTCATTAATTCTGCATCTGGAACATGAAAGATAGCTGGGATTACTTAAAAAATAAACATGTTATTTTTAAAAAAATTACAGTTTCCATCATTTACAAATATTTTACACTGGGTAATATTATTTAAAAGGCACAAAATGATGAGAAGTCAACATCTCCCATAAAGATTTCAAAAGGAAAAACACATATCCAACTACATTTTATGTACTTATTTTTTTTCTAATTTTTATAAAAAATAGAATCAGAACCTGTTTTTCTTCTTTATAATTTTAATATGCCACTTGGGCTAGACAGACAAAACTCACTTGGAAGTAGACCTAAATTCAAGGCTGAAGTTTCTACTGTTAAAGAATTACTAAGTTGATAAGCACAATGAACAAAATTAATATATATATATATATACCTAAAAAGCTAGGGGAAGAGATCTGAATACAATCAAAATGTAGTTTGAAATTCACAAAAATTCAGTACAAAAAAGGGAAGAAAAAATTCATTTTTTATCTCAACTGTAGAATTGTGTCTCCATATTAAAAGAAAAAAGCCAATCAATTTCCCCAAACTCACCATAGTATGATAAGATTCTGTTGTTGAAGACACCACATTTGGGTCACAAAGCATGAAAAATTCAAGCTAACATCAAACTGGAAGGTTCTGCCTGGTGGTTAGTTTTCCATGTCAGAAGGTTCTAAACAAGCTGCTGGGTAAGAGAAGTGAGCAATTTGCTTACAGAATCGTGAACACTGTGAGTTGTTATGGTGACTGGCCTGACAAAATTAATCCATTTTTCCAATAGTGGCATGAATGTCAGGCGGTAACCAGCTACATTCTGATTGAATTTAATGCCTGACTTAGAGCATGGAACTCATTTCAGGTACATAAACCTGGCCAAGAGCCTTCAGAGATGTATTATTCTGCTGAGTGGACGTTGTACCAAAGAACATTCTAAATACTTATCTTTAATCTAAAGTTTAGTTCAGCTCTCAGCCTCATCAGTCAGAGAAGTTTCTGTTTGCAGTTGGTGCCAGTAAATATAAGGATTCACAAAGTGAATCACAGAGTAAGTGACAAAGGAGTGCTAGGGAAAAACTAAACATGACATCTACATCACATTCCCTTCACAAGGCCTCAGGGAACATCACACAGAACAGAGAGCAGAAAGACTAAAGACTCAAAGTTCAGGGAGACTTACTGCAAAACAGTATCTTCTGGAGATGAGAGAGGCACTGCATTTGTAATCTTACTCCAGCTTTAGTTGCCTACACAAGATTGAAGCAGTTACTATTCTAGCACAGAAACAAGAAAGGTCTCACAGGATGCCACCCTAAAGAGCTAATGGAAGGCGATGGTTGCTGTGGAGGAAGAATCAGTTTTTTTCAAGGCTCTCAGCCTTGGTAGGTTGCCCATACTACACTGGATGACTCTACACTCATATGTATATGGGTACCACTAATTAGATTCAATGCATTACTAAAAAAGAGGACATGAAATTTGGAGGTGGAGACATTGACTATCACTTTTCTGATTTTCCCTGCTGTTTAATGTAAATAAAGATTTAAAAAATCCTTTATTCAAAAAATTATCCCTTCCAAACTTGTGAAAATAAACTGACCTTTATCCTATAGAAATGTAAAGAATTAGTTCACTCTCCTCAATGGTGAAAATTAAAGTTTCATCTGTTAGTTGTGATCAAACTTTTTTTTGCAAAATACAGTATAAATGGGCTCATACAAAATAAACTTCAAAAACCATTGCCTTGCTCCCTCAGACATGAAGGCAATATCATATATTATTACACTGTTTTTTCTTCATAGTCATTATTTTCTTCATAATCAATTTATTTATATTAGCTTTATGACACAATTTAGAAAAAAATCTCTCAATTTATTAAATATTTGTAAATTGAAAAGGAATTTTTATTTCATGTGTCCTTTCTTAATTTGTTATTTTTAATGGTCTTCTCAGAATAGTTTTAGAAGCAAAACTTCCATGTTTTTTTTGGGACCTTGTACTAATTAGTACCTAGGTGAGCAGAACCATTTGAAATTTCAAGTCAACATCACCTGATAACTTGAGTAATTAGGAACAAGAATGCTTTGATAGGTTATATTTTGATGTGGCTCTATTTTAATATTCTACGGCATCATACTTCAGAAAACATTTGCAATATTTAAGATATTTTCTTAGCTGAATATGTCCAAATGTTCATATTTTTCAATTTCCTTAGGAATAAGAAGTGATATCTATCAGTATTCATGAGGTATTGCATATGGGACTCCATCACACCAAATCTATACTTGTTTGTCTTCCTTATATAAAGCACTGAAATATTTGCACACAGCCTAACCACTTCTAACTGGATTTCTAAATCATTTAATCTAGACTTAGAGTCTAGAAATGACTCCACATAATCTTCAAATCACTTACAATTACTAATAAAATATAAAGTTTGTATAAATAGTTGTCATGTTGTATTATTTAAGGAAAATTGTTTGCACATATTCAGAATAGACAAATATTGGGTTCTAAATATTTTCTTTCCATAATTACTTAAATCTGTTGATGCAGAATCCAGAGACTTGGATATACGAATGTGTATCCTTTTATACATATCGGGTCTAAGTAATATAATAAAATATCTCTTAGCTGGGCATGGTGGTGCACACCTTTAATCCTAGCACTTGGGAGGCAGAGGCAGGCAGATCTTTGTGAGTTCAAGGCCAGCCTAGTCTACAGAGTGAGTTCCAGGACAGCTGGGGCTACAGGGAGACCCTGTCTTGCAAAGACCAAAAAAAAAATATCTTTAAGGCACCAATAAATTGAAAAAAAATGAAACAACTTATGTAAGTTTCCCATCTTTAATTTACTTGGAAAGTCAAATATACTCTAGAAAAATCAAAATATGAATGATCAAATCATTCTACTAGTGTTTTGATGGTATGAAAAAGCAGAGAGAAATGTATTGTAAGTCCTACTGAACAGCACACATGCAACAAATATATGAGTACATTTGCAGAGCTGAAGGCTATATAACAAAAACCACAGTGCTGGATAGCAGAAATCTTCTTTCCAGTTGTTGGTCAGGGTAGTCTAAGAAACCTATAAAATAACACAACCTATTGCCACAACCCTTGATTGCTACCAAGAACTTGAAGTTAAGATGCTATTGCTGAAAACAGGCCTCAACTGAGCCACAGGATTTGAAAAAAAAATCCAGCTGGAACTCACCAAAAAGCCTCTTCCCTGAAGACGAACTCTCATGGAATCAGAGAACACTATGCAAGCTGCCAAGGGAGAAAAGTAATCAATGGTCCTGTCCAGCTGTGAAGCCGATAAACAGGCCGAGAAACAATTACTTTTGGTGGAGTAGTGGAACTTTTATCTTGGAGGCAATCAACAGCTGTCTAAGTGGAATTAAGGCCTGTAAACACAGCCAAATGCACATGACTTGAGAGATCATACATTCTAGACAAAAAAATCTACTTTTGGTTCTAAACATGCACATGACTTGAGAGATCATATATTCTAGACAAAAATCTACATTTGGCTGTAAACATAGCTGTTGTAGTTTATCTTCAATTGCTGTGACAAAATACTCTGACCGACACCAACTTGGGGAGGAAAGGGTTTATTCAGTTTACATCTCCTGGGTCACAGTTCATCACTCAGGGAGCCCAAGACAGGAACTCAGGGCAGGAACCTGGAGGCAGGAGCTGAAGCACAGGCCATGGAGGAATGCTGTTCACTTGCTTGCTCCTCTGGCTCATGCCCAGCCTGCCTTCTTCTACAGTACACAACAACCTGCCCAGGGTGCCACTACTCATTGTGGGCTGGGCCCTCCAACACTGCTTGACAATTAAGACAATATTCCACAGTTGTGGCCACAGGCAAATCCAATGGAGCCAATTCCCCAATTGAGGCTCCCTCAACCCAGGTGTGTCAAGTTGACACTAAAGCTATCCAGCACAATTGACCCCTTGTCAGCTTGACACACAAAACACATCACTATTAAACCACCACCTTTCCAGTTCTTATCCCCAAAGTATGATGTTAACATTAATCACAAACTAAGACAGTACAACCTTAAAAGCCCCACAGTCCTTAAAATGTCCAAACACTTAAAAGTTCACAGTCCATTAAAAGTCTTTTAACTGTGGGCTGCTGTAAAATCCAAAACAAGTACTGTCTTATTTCAAAGGGAAGAATCAGGCACTCTCAAACAAAACCTAAGTCCAGCAAAGTAGCTCAAGGCTGGACACCTGGGATTCACTCACTTCTGGGCTCCAAAGGGTCTCAGCAGCTACCCCTCTCTGACTCTGCCATCCGTGGCACACACAGCTCATCTCGAAGGCCCAAGCCGACTCCATTCCACACCTGCTGCTGCTCTTGGTGGTTGTCCCATGGTCCTGGCATCTCCAAAAAAAAAAAAAAAAGCTGGGGTTGCCATTGAAACTGAGGCAGCACCTTCACCAATGGTCTCTTCTGACCTCTCCTGACACAAAGCCTCAGCTTCTCTCCATGACCCCTGCAATCCTGAGGTCTTCATTGCAACCAAGGTGCACTTCCACCAATGGTCTTTCCTGACCTCTCAACAGTGCCAAGCCTCTACTGCTCTCTGTGACCCCCTCAAATTTCAACACCAGAACCATATAGGAGACTCTTACACACTACCAAGTCCTGCTTCTGGCTGGAGATGGAGGCTCAGACCCCTTCTTGAACACAGCTTCTGTGTGCTGACTCTGAAGAAATTCTTCCCAGAAGATTTCACCACAGTGATGCTGGTATCTTGTTACTTACAGCTGATTTTTCAGCCCCAGATAACCAGCATCAATTGTCCCAGTACAACAAAGATGTCATTTCAGGTTCTGGTCTCTTGTTCCTTACAGCTGATTCTTCAGCCCCAGCTGACCAGAACCCACAGATTACACAGTCCTGATGATTGCTGTTCCCCTTTGAAACTAGAAACTTCACAAGCCAGGCCTCCATCTTCTACAACTCCTTCAGCAAAACTGCTTCAAGATCCACAGCAACAATCTTTAGGCATTCAGGGATCTTCCCAGCCCAAAGTTCCAAACTCCTCCACAATCCTTCCCCAAAACACCAAGGTCAGGTCTGTCACAGCAATACCCCACTCTTCTGGTACCAATTTCTGTTGTAGTTTGTCTTCAGTTGCTGTGGCAAAATACTCTGACCGACACCAACTTGGGGAGGAAAGGGTTTATTCAGCTTACATCTCCTGGGTCACAGTTCATCACTCTGGGAGCCCAAGACAGGAACTCAGGACAGGAACCTGGAGGCAGAAGCTGAAGCACAGGCCATGGAGGAATGCTGTTCACTGGCTTGCTCCTCTGGCTCATGCCCAGCCTGCCTTCTTATACCGTACACAACAACCTGCCCAGGGTGGCACTAATTGTGGGCTGGGCCCTCCCACACTGCTTGACAATTAAGAGAGTACTCCACAGATGTGGCCACAGAGCAATTCAATGGAGCCAATTCCCCAATTGAGGCTCCCTCAACCCAGGTGTGTCAAGTTGACACTAAAGCTATCCAGCACAACAGCCAAATGCACATGACTTGAGAGATCATATATTCTAGACAAACATCTACTTTTTCCACACCCTTAGAACAATATAATTTCTAACTTTATTCTAAATTTCTACCTTTATATTTACAGACAAGTGTACCTTTCACCCCTCATCAATGAAGCTTCTTTTTACAACAGATGGGCATTTTTATAAAATTCCAAAGCTAGTCAAATGCAGAGAATTATTTCTGTAACACATCTTCAATGCAACATCAACACCTAGGATGAATGCATTGCTTAACTATCACCAGAGACATATCCTTATACAGCAGATGGTCACTAACAGAGACCCACAACTGGGCGATTTGCAGAGAACAGGAGGGCACAGGGTGCTTATCCCTGAATATGATGGCAATTTTAAAATTCTGCCTCCCAAGGTTCACAGATGATTGCAAAAGAGGAGGTAGAAAGATTCTGAGAGCCAGAGCGGGTAGAAACAAGGAAAAGTCTTCCATACATGTTCATTTATGCATATCAACTCACACCAATGGTGACAACATACACCAATCTTATTGATCTAGAATCAGACAAAATTCCATCATATATCTGGGAAAGTGGGTAAGAAATCCCAATTCGATGTAAGGAACTTTTGGAATTTGATGGTTGCTGGGAAGAGGAAGACAGTGTCTCAGCAGTGTTGGGACTCTTGGTGGGCCCAGTAGATGAAGCCACACTGAAAGGCATTGGGAACACAAATTATATCCTATATGACATGCTATATATGTAAGGGAGCTCATTAAATTTACACAAATATCATTTGAAGATATATGTATAAAAACTGTTTGATGCTCACTATATTCAGTTTTAGCATGAATCCAGGACTAAGATAATTATTTATTGAAATGCAACTTGTTTTCCAAAGACCTTTTGGAAAACTTATCTTCCAATGTTGAAATAAAATGAAAATTTAAAATTTTAAATAATAAAATGTGTTTTGTATATAATTTTCTAGTTTTGTAGAACAAAATTATAACTACCCACCTAATACATGTGTTTATGTATGGAAGGATGGTATAAAAACCACTATTAGCCAAATTATGAATAAATTTCAAATGATACTTTGGTAGCATTACCTTGAGGAAGAGTTAGAGGAATGCTTTATTTCAGAAATAGCATACTGATAATTAATTGTCTCATTATTCATCTTTTTCTTTATTGTCTCCTGCCTAAGTTTTACCTGCTCTTTTGCATAATCGTTGTCTCCTCAGGTTTGCAATATATCTTCCAATAAGAACATATTCAGTTACCTCTGCATTTTGAGCTACAAAAGAAACATTTGTTCTAGTTTTTGCTATCAGTAAATTTCTTTTGCAATGACATGGCATTGAGCAATAATCTTCCAGGAATTCATTAAGAGATAGGTTTATAAAAAGTTATTAGCTTCTGAGATATCATACTTATAATCAGGTTTTCTTTAGAAAATGGGTTAGTTTTCTTGGATCAGAATTAAGCCTCACAAAGTTAAGCCCTGCAGTCCTAGATTAGCTGCCATAAGAGTAGGCTGTTACAGACTAATGCTGTATCTTCTATTTCTCTCTGTCCTGAGCTCCTTCCACCTACACCCCATTCTCTTTGCTTCTGAGAATACAGTAATATTATGTTTTTTAATCTCCACAAAATGAGACCATATGAACCTTTTCTTCTTTAGAAAATATGCATATTCAGATATTCTGTCATATGAACAGAAAACAGACTAATGCAAGTATTTTGTGTATGTGTGTTTTTTATTATTAAACTTTTTCCATACATCATACATCATTTCTCAATCCAATTTAGAGGCATTTTTCTTTCTGTGCTCCCTCCCCCACCTGAGTTCATGCACTCTGCCATACATGTCCTGCATCTTTCTTCTGAGTCCAGTGTTGTTTTTTTTGTTTGTTTGTTTTTTCCAAGCAGAGGCTTATTGTTTTGGGGAGAACTTCACTGTTTTAGTCCTTTTTTTCAGTTATTTTGTTGCTGTTGTTCTTCTTGCCAAATTACCTTTATTATATAATATATATATATCCATATATATCTCCTTCCTCCATTGAGGTTTTTTTTTTTTGCCCCTTTGTCAAACATGAGGTGGCTGAAGTTGTATGAACTCAAGTTTGGATCGTCAATTGTTCCATTGGTCAGTGGGTTTGTTTTTGTGCCAGTACCAGGCTTTCTTTATGACTATGTCCCTGTAATATAGCTTGAAGTCTGGTAGACCATTTCCCCCTGTATTGCATTTTTCACTCAGGGTTCCTTTGGCTATTTGGGGTCTTTTGTTTTTCCATATGAATTTAAGGACTTTTTTCCAAGTCTGTGAAGAAGCTCATGGGAATTTTGATTGGGATTGTGTTGAATCTGATATTAATTTGGGTAAAATGTACATTTTTACTATATTAATTTTTCAAATCCATGAGCATGGGAGTTCTTTCCATCTTTTGATGTCATTTTCAATCTCCTTCTTCAGGAGTTTAAATTTTTTGTAGTAGAGATCTTTGTTATCTTTGGTTAGGTTTGTTCCCAGGTATGTTATTATTTTTGAGGCTATTTTAGTGGGAAGGTCTTCTTATATTCCTTCTCCATTTGTTTATTGTTGGTGTAAAGAAAGGCTACTGATTTTTCCAGGTTAATTTTGAATCCTGCCACTTTACTGAAACTCTTAATCGTTTCTAGAAGTTTTCTGGCAGAGTTTTTAGCATCCCTTAGGTAAACTATGATATCATCTTCAAAAAGTGATAGCTTAACTTCTTTTCTGATTAGTATTCCTTTAATTTCCTTCTCTTGTCTTATTGCCCTAGCAAGCGTTTAAAACCCCTGCCTCTTACCCTGTACAAAAATCAACTCCAAGTGGATCAAAGATCTCAGCATAAAACCTGAAATCCTAAAGGTGATAGAAGAAAAAGTTGGTAACAACCTACAAGACATAGATGTAGGAAAAGACTTTCTAAATCAGACAGCAGCTGCACAGGAAATAAGGTCAACAGTTGACAAATGGAACTCATCAAACTCAAGAGCTTCTGTACAGTGAAAGAAACAATCAAAGAAGTGAAGAGAAAACTCACAGAGTGGGAGGAAATCTTCACCAGTGATTCTGACAAATCATTAACTTCAAGAATATATAGACCATTCAAAAAACAAAGAAGAAAACAAATGACCTACTCAAAAGATGGAGTAAAGAGCTGAACAGAGACTTCACCAGTGAGGAAGTAAAGATGCTGAGAAACATCTTAAAAAGTGTTCAATATCATTAATAATTAAGGAAATACAATTAAAACCACTCTCAGATATCATCTCACTCCCATACCACTGGCTAAGATCAAGAACACAAAAGACACCAAATGCTGGAGAGGTTGTGGGGAAAGGGGAACCCTCATCCACTGCTGGTGGGAATGTAAACTTGTGCAACCATTATGAAAAGCAGTGTGGAGAACCCTTAAAAGACTCAAAATGAGCCTACAACCTGACCCAGCCACACCACTCCTGGGTATATACCCACAAGACTGACCGTACTGCAAAGATACATGCACATCCATGTTTATTGCATCTCTCTTCACAACAGCAAAGAGCTGGAACCAATCCAAATGCCCCTCAACTGATGAGTGGATGACAAAAATGTGGTACATATACAAAATGGAGTACTACTCAGTGGTAAGGAAGATGACATCATGAACTTTGCAGGTAAATGGATGGCCATTATGCTAAGTGAAGTAACTCAGTCCCAGAAAAACAGGCAAGGAATGGTTTCCCTCATTTGTAGATGCTAACACCAAATCCCCAGATGAAAGGCAAGTTGAACAGCATTATTGTTATATTTCTGTTTATATGAAAGCAACTATGTTGTTATAATGTAAATCTCTTAACAGGCTCTAGAATAAATCCACCACTTACTCTCAGACTCTGTAATTACTGTATATGAGTGGAAAGTATATATGCATACCTTAGAATAATATAAAATTAAAGGAGGAAAATGTGAATTCCTAAACATAAAAAAAAAAACTGAGAGAAAGATGCAGGCTAATTATGGGGGAGTGCATGTCCTGGGGTGGGGTGGGGGGAAGGGAAAGGGGACTATGTCTAAACTGAACTGAGAAATGATGTCTGAAATACACAAAACATCAATAAAGACATAAAAAAGATATCTTACTGGATAAAGTCCTTCTCCTGCAGGTGTGAGGATCAGAGTTCAGATGTAAAACCTGTTCTGATGTGGTGCTTCCCTTAATATCAGCACTGGAGAGGCAGTGATAAGAGATGCCTTGACCAAGCTGACTAGACAGACCTGACAATATCAGTGAGCTCCTTGTTCAGTGAAAAGACATTGCCTAAATAAAATAGAGTGATTAAGGAAGAGAACTAAAATCAACTCCATTCCTACACACATACACACATGTGTATGTGTAGCCCCCCCACATGCATTCATGCATGCAGGAACACACATAGATGAATACCACACATATAAACATATAAATATTCCACAATATTCTTTAATAAAATTAAGAAATATGTCTTCTCAAAAAAACAAATGATGTGACATTAACTTACCACATAAGGGAATTTTTTTCCCCCCTGGGGGTTACTTTTAGTGTTAAAAATCCTTTACACACACTTGCTTTCTCTTATATATTTATTGGTAAACAAAAGTAAAAATATAATACTGAAAAAATTATTCAGTAGAAGCGGTATGGGCAGAGAGCCATTGTATTTCGATAAATGACAGCATGATCTCAATTTGCCACAAGAAGTGAAGAGGAGAGAAGAGAGTGAAAACAGCTTATGAAGAGAGTGGTGGAGGTGAAAACACTTCTGCTCCATGACTCTTTATGCTGTGGACATCAAAGTACACCATGCATTGGCACCCACCCTCATTTTCTGGCAGGCCCAGACAAGTTTGAAATACTCATTTATTTGAGTGGGTTTGTGTCAGAGATGCTCTGGAAGAAAAAAGCACTGCTGGTTCACTGTCTTGGCATCTGCATTGTGAAAGAAATCACTAAGTACAGGATTTTGGTATAAGGCCAAGAAAACAGAACTAAAATCTTAAAGAAGAAACCATACAACTTGCCTTTTAATGCACTGCAAAATGGAAAAAGAAAAAAAAAACAGAGTTCTACTACCATAAACTGAAATAAAATCTGAAAAAATTTACAAGTGGTAGCAAAGGTGTTACCAACTAAAGACACATTCCAGTAAGATCTAATCTACTAGAAAATTGTAAAATTTCAGATGCACAACTTGGACTCCTTCCAGAACTAAGTAAACTATGCTTTATCAATTCAGATAGCTATGTAACTATCAGACCACCTGCAGTGTTGAAGCTGCTTAATCTGTAAAATTTCCAGATTGCGCTGCATAAACCAATGTCTATGTAAGGGCGCTTAAAAACTGTAAAAACTGGATTTTTTAATCACTCAGACTCACCTATTAAGTATTTTCTGTGTGTGGACCATAATCACCATCTCTTCCTCCCTGTGTGTGACATCATCATTCACACCTTTTCATTAACTCACCCAACACCATCTCTTAAAGACCTCTCACTTGATTTAAATATTCATTCTCTCTAGATCTGGCACAGAGCTTTTGAATATTGCCTTTCCCCTTTTACATGCTTTTTTATAGCCTCCTTTAGTCTTTATTATTTTATGATGTAAAGGATGGAGTACTTAGGGGAATAGGCACAAGTCTGACAATATCCTCTTTATTTGGCTTTCAGTGACTCCTGGTCTGGATGTAGAAATCTAGATTGAAAATAATTTTCTCAGATACTTGAAGTATTGACTCTCTTCCATTTGACATTCAGTGACACTGTTAGCTTTTCTGTTAAACTTAGTGAATAGATGAAGAGTTGTGCATTCTACATATGAAGGAAGCACAGGGTGGGAGATGAGTTATTGAGAATGACTGATGGAGGAGGTATACCGGCTTTGGGTTTCCTTATTATGATCAACTATACTGCTCCATTGTGGTTTCATTTCAACTCTGGATTTCACAAGGATGTCACCATGTAGCTCCTATTCTTGGATGTGATTGTCCTAGTCACTTGTCAACCTTATTTTTCAGCACAATGGTTCTCAATTAAGTTATAAGACATGTATGGCAGAATGCATGAACTGGGGTGGGGTGGAGAGCATGGAAAAGGGAATGAGTATAAATTGGACTGAAAAATGAATGAAAAACACAAAAATCAATAAAAATATTTTATAAAAAGATAAGAAAAAAATTGGATAATTTTTAACTTACTAAGAATCATACAGACTTGTCTTTTCTGTTTCACAGAACTATTACTTTTTCACATTGACTATATCATTATTATTTTTTTTTCTTTTTAATTAATTCTTTGGGAATTTCATACAATGTATTTCGATATCTCCTCTGTCTTCAAATCCTCCCAGATCCTCCCTACCCATCCACTTTCCTCTTCACTTTTTTCCCCTAGTCAAGTCCTATTTGCATTGCCCAAATACTGTTGAGTGCGGAGGTTACCACAGAGCCTGGGGAAGCTGCCATAGATTATACTCCCTTTTTTTTTTTTGTTCTTTTTGAGACGGGGTCTCCCTGAACCTCCCGCTTTCTTTGAAACTCACTGTGTAGACCAGACTGGCCTTGAACTCACAAAGATCTGCCTGCCTCTGCCTCCCAAGTGCTAGGATTAAAGGAGTGCACCACCACGCCCAGCAAGACTATACTCAAGAAAAGTGTTACTCAACCAACAGTTATCACATGTCAATAGCACCTTAGTTATTTTGGAACTGAATTCATCTCTCCCTGCACCACACTGGGATTTTGTCTGTATTGAGCATACCATCACAAGTGTTCTGAGTTCAAATGAGCAACTGATGAGCTGTGTGGCTAACATTGCCTCCTTGTAGTTACCTAGCAGCTCTGTCTCTTACAATCATCTCACCCCTCTTCTGTCTTGGGAAGGGGATGTGATAGAGATGTCCTGTTTAGCACTGAGTCTCTTATCCTTTGATGCTGATCAACTATGGATCTCTGTGGTAGCTGCCTTTTACAAGAAGAAGCTTCTCTTTTGAGAATTGGGAGAGAAATTATAATGACCTTTTAGGAGGCACGAAAATAACACATGTATGTTGTTCCATCTTCTCAGAACTGTTCATCTTTTAATGTATACCTTCCCCAATCATTTAAATGTTCAATACCATTGTATTAGTCACTTTTCTGTTGCTGTGATAAAGCACCATGACCAAGGAACTTATAAAAGGAAGAGTTTATTTGAGCTTACGATTGGCAGTTCCAGGGAATTAGAGTCCATTATGGCTGGAGGTGTGGCAGCTGGATCTGGAGCAGCAAACCGAGGGTCACATCTCGCAAAGAGTACAGGAAACAGAGAGGGCAACTATAGACCACAGAGGCTTGTTAAAACTCACTAAACCTGCCCCCAGTGACACACTTCCCCCAGCATGGCCACACCTTCTAAGACCTCCAAAAACAGCGCCACCAACTGGAGACAAATGTCTGAATACTTACAGCCTATGGGGGACACTCATGCAAACCACCACACCCATTATTACCCGTTTTCCTGCTGCTGAAATTCATAACTTCACATTCTAACTAAAAGTATTTGTGCCAATAAGTCCATCAGTTAAATACTTAAGGTAATTCACTCAGCAGTGAATTTTATTACCTCTTGTGGTGGTTTCAATGAGTGTCCCCCACAGGCTTTAAGTATTCAGACATTTTGTCTCCAGCTGGTGGCACTGTTCTTGGAGGTCTTAGAAGGTGGGGCGTGCTGGAGGAAGTACGTCATTGATGCATGGTTGAGCATGCCTTCAATCCAGAGACAGATGGATCTCTTGTGAAATCAGCCAGCCTGGTCTACATAGTGAGTTCCAGGATGGCTGGGGCTACCGGGGAAACCTGACTCAAAAAGACCAAAAAAATTATTTATTTAGAATTCTGAATTATAATATCAACTTGTGTGATAAAATTGTAAGTTTTCTTTCCAAAATTCCACTCGAGATTCAAGCATGTTCATGAAGCTCAAACACCTTGGCCTGGCAATAAGGCTTTTTGTGATATGATTTCTGCACCACCAATTTATTATCATCTCTCAACCTTCCTTACAGATATTTCTGAAACAATTAAAGACATCACAATGATATTTATACGACCCAACTGATTGGATCTTGTTTGTTCCAGGTGACTCTTTGCTGAGACAGTGCTGTCCACCCTTCCTTTCCTGATGGACAGCTTTCTTACTTATTCTCCAAGATTTGGCTTAAGTAGCAATTTCTTAAGAAAGATAACTTGTGCCAGGCATGGTGGCACACACCTTTAATCCTAACACTTGGGAGGCAGAGGCAGGCAGATCTTTGTGAGTTCAAGGCCAGCCTGGTCTACAGAGTGAGTTCCAGGATAGCTGTGGCTACAAGGAGACCCTGTCTCAAAAAAGACCAAAAAAAAAGAAAGATAACTTGTTCATGGAGAGAATTAAATGCTTCCTACTAAATAAATTTGCCTACAACTCTGTAAAGATGTTTAATGCACATTTAAACCATTGTTTATGTATTTGTGTATTCATTAGATTGGGAACCAGAAAGATCAGTAACGGTTTTTACAAAGGATACCTGTTACATATTCATAAACTAAGAAGTGAAGAAAAATGGACAAAAAAGAAAAGAGGAACAAAGGAAGAGAGGAAGAAAGATGGAGAGAGGGAAAGAGAGAGAAAGTTGGAGGAAGGGAAGAAGGGAGAGTGACAGAACTGAGAATGAAGGAAGAGAAGAATGAAGAAGTCAGTCATAGTTCAGACACTTGGAAAAGTGTATTACATATGAGTCTTTACTGTTGCTGCCCATTTTTCCAAGTATATTTTGTGATAAGTGAGTAGAATCTCAATTTTTCATTATTTTTTGTTTGAAAATTTCATAAATGTCTTCAGTTTGTTCTAGTTACTGTCTTCCCATCATTTCTTCTTGTCCTAATCCTTATTAACGATTACTTTCCTCATCTCCATCAGCCCTTTTCCCAAATTCATGATTATTGTTTTATAAATCCGGTGTTACATTTATATTCAGTTTTTGAAAGTTGAATATTCTAATTCCAGAATATCTGTAATTTTTGTCAGATTCTTCATCGCATGACAGATATATCAATGTTGTGATATATGTGGCTTGTCCATATTCAAGCTATCAATCACAAAATTTACTCCTCTGAATATTTGTGTTTAATATTCACTATTGTCTTACTTTACTGCATTGTTTTATTCCATTCTTTGACATGTCTTACACTTAAAAGTTTTGTATTGTTCCACTATGATTTCCCTGAGCAGTTCTTCCATTTTTAAAAATCCAGCATTTTGCAAAGATTATTTCGGCCAATAGCTTACAAAACTCCTAAATCTCTTTACTTCTGTTGTATTTTCATGATAATATCTTGCTCTAAGTTTAAGTTTCAACAATATGACTGTTATATGGGTATGTCCATGTTTCTAGAGACATCCTACAAGCATAAAGATTCTTCATGGTTTTAACAGCAGGTAGGTTTTAATACTATTAAGATTGCCATAGTCCAAGGCAGAAATAACTTATTTTCCAGTCAGTCTACCTAATCATTTCTCTTCTCTACCAGAATCTACCATGCCAGATATTCTCACCTAAGTCAAAAGAACCTAACTGAAGAGAAATTTTAGTGCTGAGGTATTATGCTTTACATATTCTTACACTGGAACACAGTGTGTCTCATTTTTCTCTTAGATACTTCAACAGTTTTGTTTTCTCTGTATCCTCAGGGTCTTTGCTTCATTAATCATCAACATTCTTCTTGACTTGACTCTGTAATGTCCTCACCAGCATTTAAACATATGCAGAAAATGTTAATGATATATTCTTCTCTATCTACTTTGGTACTATGTACTTCTCAAACATATTGAAAGGTTATTCGTACATTGATCTCTTTCTCTTGGTTTATTTATGTTTCTTCAGTGATTCATAATCAGTTTCCTTAAGCTCATTCTCTTTATTTTTTCTGGTTGAATGTATCTAAGATCCTATACTCAGTACACTTCAGGAAATCTTTCCACATTCATAACCACAACAATTACCTAGATTCTAGTGACTCCAAAGACTAAGCTCTGCTGAACTATCTCAATTTACCTCATACGATAAATAACTAATAGATATCCAAAGCTTTATTTAAATCTCTCCACATCACTTCTGTGTCCTCTACATAGAATTATAGTGATTGAGCTTCCTAGTAGCCTTTCATGAGGTCCACATTAGACTGAGTTTGTTCTTGCCTTCCCCAGGTAACTAACTTCTATATACCTGTCCTTACAAAATCCTTGAATTACAAATTCCTTACTTTAGACAATGATCATATGTCACTTGAGTGATCTCTAATTTATTTTTGGTTAATTCTTTTAAACTTCATATGTTGCATTTTGCTCAAATTTTCCTTTCAACAACCCTTCCAGATCTGTGCCCCCCTTTCTAATCCACTCAATTCTGTGTCCTCATTCTTCTTTTAAACCCACTGAGTCCTATTTGTGTTGCATGCATATTCTTGGGTGTGCTGTTATTCACTGAAGAATTGTATTACCAAGGGCCACAGTCTAAAAGACAACAAACTCTTACTCTTATCATAAATTATTTCATCATTTTAGATTTTCCCTCATCCATTCTACAAGTGAAATTTCCTTTCAAAAACATAAACTTCATACTTTGTGTCAGTGTCCTAGTTAAATAACCTCAATTGATTTCAGACAAATTTTGAGCTCCAAAAGTTCACCCTATATGACACTTTATGATCAGGTCAAATCTCCTCTGCTTTGCCCTCTCTTAGCAAACACATTCAATTTCCTCTGTCATCTAATTTAAAAAAATTATTATTCATTATTCTCACATGTCTGAGTTATGTAACAATTGTCTCTGTTATAATGAAGTTTTCTTAAATGGAAAGAATCATGTCTTACTATATTAGTAGCTCTCTGCTTTTGACACATACTTAATGAGAATGAAAATAAGTTGAATGAAATAGAGTTAATATATTCAGTCTACTACCAATTAGTATTCATTAACATTTTCTTTATATGAACTACATAATATAAAGAAATTGCAATCAAGATGTCACTTGCTTGAAAATGATTGTACGTTTTTAAAGTATGAACATTTCATGGAGATATTTATTTTCTGGTCAATTTTCACAGAGACTAGTGAAACTACTGTCTCCCTTGTTCATCAGTTTTATAATAGTGGCTCACTTAATGGGAGTGGAAAATAAACCAGTGATCAATTAAATCCTGATTGCATTTAATCAGTATAGGAAAACAATTCTAATTACTTTTATGGTCATTGCCCAAGATTCTATCATTATAAAGTTATTAATAAATAGAAGGAATTTGATTTATGTGTTTTGAAGGCATTTTATGCTTGTAGAACTTGTCAAATAGTGTAGGATGGCTTTATGATTATGGCAGGTTATTCCATCTTTTGAAACTTGGAATTAATTAAAAAAAATTGGTGTCCACTTATATATTGTTTCTGACAACATGACTCCACAATGCTTTAAGACTCTATATCCATTATCAACCAGAGCTAACAGGCTATCCTTGTAATAGACACCAAGACTGTGCCAAGATCCACTCTAAAAAATGAGATTTGGACTTATTCCTATTGAGTTGGCACTATTTAAGCTCAATAGAATTCAGTATTTTTTGACAAGTTCTAAATGGAGGAGTCCAAAAGGTTACTATCATTATTATCTGGGCTTCCACCCAGCATTCAGACTCACAAATCACTGTCATGTTTTGGGCTAAATTTGGCCCTGATTCTAACATCCACATCATTATTTTCGTTGGGTGAATTTATGTAGAATAGCTACAAAAGAAGAATTTCTTTGTGTGTGTCTGTATGTGTGTGTGTGTGTGTGTGTGTGTGTGTTTGTGTGTGTATGAGTACACTGTCTGCATATAGGTAGGTGTACCTGTGTGGTGTAATGCTGCAGAGGTCATAACAGGGTGTCAGATTCCCCTGGAACTGGAGTTAAAGATGGTTCTTAGCCGCATGTGGGTGCTAGGAATTGAACCCAGGTCTCCTACAAGAGCAGTTGGTGCTCTTAACTGCTAAGTAATTTCTCCAGGCCCAAAGATTTCTTTTTACTATGCTTAGTAAGCTAAAGGAGAAGAAATATCTTTAATTTTAGGATACCAAAGGGACAAAAATTTTAATATTTTTGGCTCTGTCATGGCATGTTTTTCAAACTAATTAAAAAAGATTTTCAAAAGAAAAAAAATCAGTATTTCCTAAAGAAAACTATATCCGAAAGTTCGATTTCTGGGTTTTATATTTAAAATATTAATGTGCATATACAGAAAGTACTTTTTAACTGTAGATAAGAGTGTTGACGGAAACAATGTTTTTATACTTAAAAATAATCAGAAGCATTCTCAAGACTTCTCCAGGTATAGATAGTGACAAAAGTTTCCTAAGAACTTTAAAGTCTGTTCTATCCATCACCTAAAGTTACTGGTTTCCTAGCTACTCTAAAAGAGTTAAAAATCTCAGCAAATACAAAAATATTAAAATAATTTCATGCATTCTACCAGACCACAGTGCAATAAAGCTCAATATCAACACCAGGATAAGCCCTACTATGTACAAGGCCACATGGAGACTAAACAACACACTCCTGAATAATGAATGGGCCAAGGAGGAAATAAAGAAAGAAAGAAAAGCATTCCAGGAACTAAACAAAAAGATAATACAACACAACAAAACGTATGGGATAATTTAAATGCAGTCCCCAGAGAGAAATTTATAGTCCTGGGTGCCTATATTAAGAAAAAAAAAAAAAAAAAAACCCAATACCAACCAACCAACCAAACAAACAAACAAGCAAAAAACAGAAAGGGAACAAGTACACTATCTAACACTGCAGCTAAAAACACTTGAGAGACAACAATCAATGAACCCTAAATCCAACAGACAGGAGTAAATAACAAAATTCACAGCAGAAATCAATGAGAAAGAAACAAAGAAAACAATACAAAAAAAGTCAATGAATCAAAATATTGGTTCTTTGAAAGGATAACCAAGATAGTTAGATCTCTATCCCAGGTAACCAAAAGAAAGAAAGAGCAACTCCAAATCAATAGAATTTGTAATAAAATGGGAAACATCACAACAGACTACAAAAAGATCCAGACAATCATACGGGAATACTTAAAAAATCTATACTCTACTAAATTTGAAACCTACGAGGAATGGATGAGTATCCGAAATCCTGGAAATCAACAAAGATTAGCCAAGAAGAGATTGACAACTTAAACAGACCCATAATATTTGAGGAAATTGAAAATGTAATAAAAAACCCCTCCCATCTAATAAAAGCCCAGGCCCAGATGGCTTCATGGTAGAATTCTACAGATCATTTAAAGAGGACTTATAATCATTACTACTCAAACTGCTCAGAAGGATACAAACAGAGGGAAATCTCCCAAATTCATTCTATAATGCCAGCATCACTCTAATACCAAAAACTGTCAAAAGTACCAAAAAAGAAAACTATAGACCCATCTCATTAATGAACACAGACACAAAAATCCTCAACAAAATACTTGGAAATCGCATAGAGACCCACATCAAAAAGATCATCTATCATGACCAAGTTGGGTTCATACCAGAGATGCAGGGATGGTTCAACAAACATAAATCAATAAGTATATAAAACACATAAAAGGAGTGAAAGACAAAAGACACATGATCATTTAAACTGATGCAAAAAAAGCCTTTAACAAAACCCAGCATTGCTTCATGTTTAACATCCTAGAGGGAATTAGACTGGAGAGATCATTCCTCAACACAATCAAAGCCATATACAACAAACCCACAGCCAACATCATCCTAAATGGAGAAAAGTTAGAAGCATTCCCCTTAAAGCCAGGAACCTGGCAAGATTGCCCCATATTGCCACTCCCCTTCGATATAGTGCTTGAAATGCTTGCTAGGGCAATAAGGAAAGAAAAGGAAATTAAAGGAATATTAATTGGAAAAGAGGAAGTCAAGCTATCCTTCTTTGCTGATGATATGATAGTTTACCTAAGGGATGCTAGAAACTCCACCACAAAACTCCTAGAAATGATTAAGAGTTTCAGTAGTGTCAGGATACAAAATTAACCCAGAAAAATCAGTAGCCTTTCATTATACCGACAACAAGCAACTGAAAAAGGAATATAAGGAGACCTTTCCACTCACAATATCCTCAAAAACAATAAAACACCTAGGAAGAAACTTAAGCAGACACCAATATCTCTATAACAAAAATTTTAAATCCCTGAAGAAGGAGATTGAAGAAGACATCAGAAGATTGAAAGATCTCCCATGCTCATGGATTGGAAAAATTAATATAGTAAAAATGACCATTCTACCAAAATTAATATATAGATTCAATGCATTCCCAATTAAAAACCCATAAGTTTCTTCACAGACTTGGAAAAAAAATCCTTAAAGTCATATGGAAGAACAAAACACCTGGAATAGCCAAAGGAACCCTGAGTGAAAAGAACAATACATGGGGGGATCACTATACCAGACTTCAAACTATATCACAGGGTTATAGTCATAAAAACAGACTGGTACTGGCACAAAAACTGACCTGTAGACCAATGGAACAAAACTGAAGATCCAAGGTGAGCACATACAATTTCAGCCACCTCATATTTGACAAAGGAGCCAAGAAGACTCAGTGGAGGAAAGCTAGTATCTTCAGCAAATAGTGTTAGCAAAAGTGGATCACCACTTGTACAAGAATAATATTCAGGCACTACATCTTGCTGTGTACAAAAATGAACTCCAGATGGATCAAAGACTTCAACATGAAACCAAAAACTCTGAAGGTGATAGATGAAAACATTCTAGCAACCTACAAGACATAGGCATGCGAGAAGACTTTCTAAATTAGACAGCAGCTGCTCAGGAAATAAGGTTAATAATTGACAAGTGGGACCTCATTAAACTCAAAGCCTTCTGTACAGCAAAATAAATAATCAGTGAAGTGAAGAGAAAACCCACAGAGTGGTAGAAAACCTTCACTACTGATGCAAAGACTTAACTTCCAGAATGTATAAACTACTCAAAAAATAAAGAAGAAAACAAATGACTCACTCAAAAGATGGAGTAAATAGCTGAACAGAAACTTCACAAGCGAGGAAATAAAGATGGTTGAGAAACATCTTAAAAGGTGTTCAGTATCACTAATAATCAAGGAAATGTAAATTAAAACCACTTTAAAATATCATCTCACTCGGATAAGACTGGCTAGAATCAAGAAAACAAATGTTACCAAAAGCTGGAGAGGTTGTGGGGAAAGGGGACCACTCATCCACTGCTGGTGGGAATGTAAACTCTTACAACCACTATGGAAAGCAGTGTGGATAACCCTTAAAAGACTCAAAATAAGCCTACAACTTGGCCCAGTCATACCACTCCTGGGTATATATCCACAAGACTCATCCTGCCCCAGAGATGCATGCACATCCATGTTTATTTCATCTCTCCTCACAATAGTGAAGAGCTACAACCAACCCAAGTGCCCCTCAACCAATGAGTGGCTAGAAAAAAACATACAGTACATCTGCACAGTGGACTTCTATGCAATGGTAAAGAAAGATGACATCATGAACTTTGCAGGTGAATGGATGGAACTAGAAGTTATTATGCTAAGTGAAGTAACATAGTCCCATTTTTGGATGCTAGCACCAAGTACCTAGTTGTAAGGCAAACTGGGTGACATTAATGTTATAGTCCTCTTTATCTGAAAGCAATTGTGCTTTTTTATTTATTTATTTGTTTGTTTGTTTGTTCATTTGCTTATTTATTTTTTAATAGTAAGTAAGAAGAAATGAATACAAGCATCCTTCATGTAAAACCAATTTGCAAGCAGCTATGCCCACACTTATACAGCTCAAGGTCCCCATTGTACAGCTAGAGGAGCTTGTATTTACAAGCATGTTGATCAAATAAGAGTCCAGTCTATATTGCTGTAGTTTCATAATTCACCCCAATCACAGCCCTTACATTCTACCACACCCCCTCTTCTGCAGATTGTTCCCTAGGCTTTAGAAAAGGGCCACAAGTGGGCGAGAAGCAAAACAGTCTACTTTCTCTTGTCATGTTGTTTTGGACTCTGATCAGTTCAGGCTATTTCCTTTCATGGGTTGGCAGTTTATCCAGGAATAACCTTTTAATCCTACTAATGAAGCACAAGCAATTAGATATGCAGGCATTTAAACAGTACTAATTATTATTGTAGGTTAAGTTGGTATAGACACAGATGTTTGGATGGTATGCGAATCCATGAACTATAGCTTTTCTGTAAAAGATGACAAGGTCTTACTGTGGCTTATAACATCTCCTAACCACTAGAGGACGTAAGCTTGTGGCATCAGCCATGAATTATTCCTCCAAGGACAGAGCTAATAGCCAATTAGATTTGGGATATACAGACATATAGCTGCCACTGCTGCACAGTATTTCCAGGCAGGTGAGGTGTAGCTGATGCTGACGGAGGAGTCTTGCTTGACTCAAGGAGACCGATATTTACTTTGTTGATTTAGTGGTCTTTGGTAACACTCTCTGGCATTCCAGAGACCAACTGTACACTTGCAAGTGTGGTCTCAATACATCTTTCCCATGCTTACACCAGATGCAATTGGGCTTTTATAATGTGAATCCCTTAATAGGCTCTAGAATTAACCTACCACTAATTTTCAGACTTTGTAATCTTAGTATATGGGTGGAAGGTATTATGCATATTTTAGGGTAATATAAAATTTTAAAGGGAAAATATGAAATATGATTTGGAAATAACATACAGTTTATTTTTAGATGACCCAATGTCGTATTGCGTGATATATATAATATTATATTATATATATATCATATATATATATAGATATAAAAATAGATATTTTTCAAAAACATAGTTTTACACATTTATCTCTTACATCACATAGAAAACAAAAAAACAACAACAAAAGAACTGAGACCAAGAACTGACTGAAACAATGAAGTTCTCCCCAAAACAATAATCTTATACTTTGAAAACCTTTAAAAAGTCTCAGAAAAAGATACAAGACATGTATGGCAGAATGCATGAACTTGGGTGGGGTGGGGGGTCATGGAAAGGGAATCGAGTCTAAATTCGATTGAGAAATGATGTATGAAATGCAAAAACTTCAATAAAAATTAAAAAAGAATTTGGAATCCTATCACAAGGTAAACTCATAGATTCCCCTGATCAATAGCATATCATTGTCACAAAAGATACTGCTCTTCCTTTCAAACCACTTCCCTGGTTCTGTTGTCTCTGCTCTTTCTTACCCCTTCTCTCTCTCTCAGATCTAGAATTTGGGTATTAGACATCTGCCACTTTTCTTGGTATTGTCTCCAAACTATGAAGTGAAATAGAATTAAATTGTTTAGTAAGTTAGAGATTACCATAGGCCCATCCTTTGTCTCCCCTTTCTATGACATATATTGAAACTCTAACCCAATGCAATGGAAGGAGAAGGAGCCTTGGGGAAGCAGTTAGTGCACCCAGGTAGAATCTCCAGGATGGAATGAATACCTAGGTAGGAACGAACCATCAACTCAGTTTCCGTTATCATCTGTCATGGGAGGACACATCAAAATAGCATCCATCTGCCAACCAGAAAGATAGCCCTTATCAGACAATTTCATTTTTAAAATATGAGGGAAATTAAAGATATACAAATGGCAATGAGACATATGGGTACCATGATACACTGTCCAGATTGAATAATTGGGCAATTTGCTAGAGCATACTAGGTGGTATTGCAGATCATATGATGAAAATGAACCAGAAAGACACACAGGAAGAGGAGAAAAGAAAGCATGAATCCTTGGGGCTACTGGTCTGCGTGTGATATTTCTGTTGCCCAGGTCTGCTATCTTAATAGTTGAATAAAATACACTAATAAGCAACTTTGTAAATATTTAACAAATGTATTATTTAAATGTATATTGTGAGCTTTTTTTCTTGTGTTTACACATATGAGTCCTGTAATACTTTGTAGCCTTAATGGTTCCTTTCTATGTGAGCTTCTAATACCTTACTTCTCAAATTTTGTGTTCACAAAGCTTGAGGAATACAAATTTGCCAAGGAATGGAAATTTGAAGGATAGCTCCATCCTTCAATGTAGAGGGGAACATTAAAACATGAAGCTAGTATGATGTTTTTCAGAGCACTTATACCTGAGATGAAGGGAAAATCTCAGCTATATCAAAACAGAATACTTGTAGCTCAGTTAAATGCACTTGGTCCAGAACATTACCTATAGTCACAAAGAATGAGCTTGGGATCTGGCAACCTATCCTTCTTTAAGCCCGTCAGACTTGAATGAGGGGTAACTCATTTACCTGATGATTAGTGTTTGTTGAAAGGTAAACCCTAGGCTAGGTTTGGTGATATGAACCTTTACTCCAAGCCTTTGGGAGGCAGAGGCAGGCAGATCTCTCTTAGGTTGAGGCCAGCCTAAACTACATAGTGAGATCCAGACAGGGTGGAACTAGGGAGACCTTATAAAGAAAAGAAAGGAAAGACAGGAAAAAAGGAAAAAGGAAAAAAAGGAAAGAAAAGGAAAGGAATAAGGGAAGGGAAGGAAGGGGAGGGGAGGGAAGGGAAGGGAAAGGAAGAGGACGGGAGGGGAGGGGAGATGAGGGGAGGGGGAGGGAAAGGGGGAAGGGAAAGGGAGAAAGGAAGGAAGGAAGGAAGGAAGAGAGAGAGAGAGAGAGAGAGAGAGAGAGAAAGAAAGAAAGAAAGAAAGAAAGAAAGAAAGAAAGAAAGAAAGAAAGAAAGAAAGAAAGAAAGAGAGAGAGAGAGAGAGAGAGAGAGAGAGAAAGAAAGAAAGAAAGAAAGAAAGAAAGAAAGAAAGAAAGAAAGAAAGAAAGAAAGAAAGAAAGGTAATCCTATAATTCACAATCAATATTACCTTAGACAGAATTCTTTTTTAAAGTTAATTTTTATTGCGTGCATTTCGTACAACATTTTTTAATCAAATTTAGAATCATTCCCCTATCCAGGCCTACCCCTCACGACCTCCGTCCCCCACTAGAGCTCATGGATTCTTCCATACATGTTAAGTCCTGTCTTGCATCTTTTTCTCAGTCTTTTATAATCTTTTCGATGCACAAGTTTACTGTTTTGGTAAGTTCTTTGAATAGGTTTTTCTCTCTCTTTTTTGTTCCTTTAATTTTATATTATTCCAAAATATGCATATATACACTCCACACATAAATCAACATTACAAAATCTGAAAATAAACTATAGGTTAATTCCAAAACACATTTAGAGATTCATATTTTAACAGTAAAGTTAGATGCAGGTAAAAAGAAGTGTAACTTTCCATATTATTTTTAGAATATGAATACATATCTTCCACCCATATATGGTAATTACAATGTGTGGACAGAGTTCTGAGTGTAGTGAATAATCCCCAAGGAATCTTACCTTTCCAATAGTTAATCCCAAGAGGCTGCCCAGTTCGCTATTTTACAGGTGGAAGAAGTAGATGGCAGAGACAATACATGATTTGCTAGCTTTCTTCATTTCCTTGAGGGTTTGCTGAAGGAAGCACTCTTTGAATCTCTGTGGCAGAAACTCCCTTCCTCATCCAAAATCCTTAGGTGTTGGGTCAGGTAAGAGCACCCCCTGCTCTTCCAGAATACCCATGCTTGAATCCCAACACCCACATGGCGGCTAACAACTATCCTTAACTCCAGTTCCAGTAGCACTGCACAACACGGGTACCCTTCTACACTACACACATGCAGGCATAGCACTCGTGCTCATAAAATCAAAATAATATGGGCATGGTGGTGCACGCCTTTAATCCTAGCACTTGGGAGGCAGAGGCAGGGGGATCTTTGTGAGTTCAAGGCCAGCCTGGTCTACAGAGTGAGTTCCAGGACAGCTGGGACTGCAGGGAGACCCTGTCTAGAAAAGACACAAAAAAATCAAAATAAATTAAAAATTAGAAAAAAAAATACTTAGGTGTGTTCAGTGTGTGTGAGAGCGTGTATATGTACCTGCAAGAGGGTTGTCACAAGTGTATCTGAGTGTTCCTTTGTGAAAGTGTGTGTGTGTGTGAATGTGTGTGTGCATGAATGTGTGAATATGACTGTGGTGTATGCATTTGAGTGTATGTGTATATTATTGAGTGTATGATAGTGTGTGAGTATATATGAGTGTTTGCCTGAGTGTGTGTGTGTGTGTAACTGTCTGTGTGTGAATTTGTGTGTATGAGTGTGTGAGTGAGTGAGTGTATGACTGTGAGAGAGAGAGAGAGAGAGAGAGAGAAAGGAGAAAATATGTGATCTTTACTTACATTTGTAAGAGATCTCTCAAGATCTCATTTTGAAATCTCTATCTTAATACAAGAGCTAACTTGTATATTTGAATTTTCTTGAAACAATCCTAAATAAAACTAAAATCCATTAGTTGAGTCTCATAAAGCCTTTACAATTATTTTCATATTTTGCTTGTCCAGAACAATGTAGCAAATGAGGGAAAGGACATATTAGCATGTTCTGCCTTACATAAACCTCAAAAATCAAAACCTAATTTTAAAAGGAATCTATTTTCTCTTTAAAAACTAACCTAAATTAAAATGCACAAACTCTAGTGACTGTCAAAGTGATCACTAAAATTAATAAAATTATCAAAAATCTTAATTAGAGTTACTACAAAAGACTTAGATCTGCTTTGCAATTCAAGCGAGTAATGTATTTTCAATAGGAAATAATGGTTTACTTGTCACTATGATGGATGAAGAGAGGAAAGCCACTTGTCTTCTGCTATGACATAAGTGTAATGATGTTGTAAAATATACTTCAAGGCATATTCCATTAAGTTCGAAGTAATATCAGCATCTCTACAGATACAAATAAAATAATTTTGAATTTAAAGATAATTTTCTGTACTTTATAAATAGCATTTTCTTAATTTATAGATATTTAAATTTATTAGGTAAACATGAGCTTTGTTATCTCTACTGAAACTAGGCTAGAATGACAGAAAGGGTTTAAGACAATATATGCATATGTATATATTTAGAAAAATGTATAAATTATATGGTTACCAAAGAGAGAAGACAATGTGTATTCATTAGAACATTAAAAACCTTAATTATATTTTTCAATTTTTTCCTCTTTTTTAAAAATATTTATTTATTTATTTATTTATTTATTTATTTATTTATTTATTTATTTATTTTCACTCAGGTACCGCAGTAAGCATCGGTATGTGTTCGGACTCCGGTTCCAGACCTGATAGGAACACTTGGAGCCGCCTGATACGGCTCTAGACAGGTAAAAGCTTAGGACAGAGAGACTTTTGTGGTGCTGGACAATTGAAATTGATTTCTGGTCTGTGTCAGAGGGCCTGGTGGCTGGCGTGGGCTAGGTTCATGCCCTAAGCCCGGCGGGTCGCCCTCCTTCCCCCATCGCAGCCGGAAGGGGTCCTGAGCTTCTTGGGTCTGGCTCTGGTCCCTGACTCAGGTGCGGGGGTGGGGGGGGCACTAAGCCAGGCATATCCACCCTCCCCAACAATTGGAATTGAGGAAGAGAGAGTATCCAGTGGTCTGGATTAGGAGAACTCTCAAAACAGGAAAGGAAGAGTGACTTAGACTTCCAATATCCAATCTATAAACAAAAGTGAAAGCCTGAAAACCTAGACAAGTCAACACTCCATAAACAAGGAGGGCGAGAGGAAGAAAAAAAAAAGCGCAAGAAGGAGGTAAGCAAAACAAAAGAAACTTTCAGCCCTCAACACACTGAAAAGGCATTTGTGATTTGAATCACAAAACGGAAATCCACATGCCAGGAACATGACGAAGGGACAACATGGGAAAGTTGCAGGATAATTCCACACCAAGCTCTACCAACCCTGTAGGAGATAGGTACAATGGGATCCCCTTGGAGGTGACCCCAGAAACCGACCTTAGAGGAATAATTGCAGACCTATGCAGAGAAATTAAAGAACATAAAGAAGAATTCAGAGAACTAAAAGAAGGGATTGACAAACTCCAGAAAGAACTAGAGAGAGAAAAAAACAAACACCTTAAGGAAGTAGAAACACTGAAAAAGGAAGCCAACCAACGAAGTAAGGAGCACGAAGAAGAGATTGAGAAACTCAAAAAGGAAATGGATATATTAAAGAAATCACAGGATGAAATGAAAAAGGAAATAGAACACTCATCCAATCAAGAAGAAAGGAAAGGAAAAAGCCTCAGAAATAGAATGGAGGAAGCTGAGCAAAGAATATCAGATCTGGAAGATAACACAGAGCAACTAAAAAACTCAAATAAAGATTATGAAAAATTTAAAAATACACAAGGAAAAGCATTGAGGGTCTGGAGAGATGGCTCTGCAGTTAAGAGCACCGACTGCTCTTGCAGGGGACCTGGGTTCGATTCCCAGCATCCATATGACAGCTAAGAATCATCTAAAAACTCCATTTCCAGGGGAATCCAACACCCTATTCTGACCTCCGTGGCATTGCAGGACATGGGTGCACCAACCTACATGCAGACAGTGTGTCTCCAGACCCTCAATGTTTTTCCTCTTAACAGAAAATATTTTATTTATACAAAAATATAAATTGAATTATGAATCAAGTAACTTTTTGCTACATTTAAAAAACAGCTTCACTTTTTTCTACTAAGTTTCTTTATTAGAATCATAAAAAAAAAAGGTTAACCTATCATATGCATGAACAGAAGTTCAATTTTCAAATGACATATCCACTGAGCTTGGAAAAACTCAAAAACAAAAATCACAGTGTTCACAAGCCCTATTTGTACCACCACTTAGTTTTAAAATTACTAATGTATGTTATCACTTTAGCATTAGAAAAGAAGCTGTGAGTTAATTAAAGTGGCGATGGTGACTTCTCACCTTCTTTTACAATTTCATCTTGCTTCTTGACAGTCTCACTTCTTCCAAAAAATCTTTTGTGTGTCTCTTGGGGGGTGTGAGGATTCCTCCCTCTTGCTCCCATGGCTCTCCAGTTAATTATTTTAGCAGTAATTATGTTGAGGATTAATTGCCTGTTTATTTGCTTATCTTATTCCTTAGGCCAGCTGCCCTTTACCTATAAGGGATATGAATTGTTTCTCTGGATATTATTATTAATTTACCTCCATTTTAATTTTGTGAAAATTTTAGAAAAATCCTACTGATTTAAATTATTTTGCAAGATCAGAGATTGACCAAGTTTCATTCTGTGCTAAAACCAAGAAATATTCATACATAACACCATTAAGACATATTCAAATGAGTTTTATACCATACCATTACATTCAACATAATTTCAATTGTACCACTTAATAAAAATCAACACTGCACCAATAAAAACAGTTTGTATTTTACATGAATTCTTAAAACTAATTCTTAAAAAAAATAAAAAAAATAAAAAACGAATTCTTTCCAGAAAAATAAACTTTTATTTTTATCACATGCTTGAGGCATCTAGTATTCAACAAGAAGGAAGGAAGGAAAGAAGGAAGGAAGGAAGGAAGGAAGGAAGAAAGGAAGGAAGGAAGGAAGGAAGGAAGGAAGGAAGGAAGGAAAGAAAAGTGAAAAGAGTAAAGAATAAAGAGTAAATACTATGGGGCTGGAAAGATAGCTAGCTGTTAAGAGCACAAGCTGCTCTTGCTGAGGATCAGGGTTCAATTTCTGGACCCACATGGCAGCTAACAACCATCTGTAACCCCAGTTCCAGGGGAATCCAATGCCTTCTCCTGACTCTGGCAGCATTACATGACATGGGTGCATTTACACACATGCAGGGAATACATTCATAAACATAAAATAAATATAATTAATAAAGGATATTTACAAGAGTAGATAATGCTCACGTTTATGAGAGTAAGCTCATTGTTCAGTAAGGGAAAAGTTGATAAAAATTAATATATTCAGATTAGCACTTTAAATTTGATTTATAGAGTATAACACGCTATTGTTGAAATTGCTCAAACTTTGATAATCGTGAATTAAAACTGTGACAGGATGTATGAAAAGCAATTTCAGAGACAAGTAATGTAGCTTTCAGTGATGAATGGACACAGAAGTCAAAGAAGTAGAAAAGTGTGATAGTTTCCAGAATTCAACTTGTGGTATTTAAGTGATAGTGGACCCAATTTCAATACAGGAAATAGAGCAATATTCAAATGAAGAAGAGGAGCATCTTAGTTTTAGACATCCTGAGATTAAATTGCTCATAGCTTCTTCCATCTGAATGATTAAGACATTTGGATCTGGAAAAGTGCTGTGAAGAGAAAAATAAAGGAAGTCATAAGAATTTGGAAGTCCCTCAGGACCACAGGCCCTCTGTAATTCAACCACTCACTGTATTACTTGAGAAAAAAAAATTTTATAAACAGATGTATTTTACAAAGTCACCTCTCAGTGAAAGATCAGACGCACACACGTGACGTTTGGAAGAAAAAGAGTGGGAGTTTCTTTGTATAGAGATGGCAATATTTCACAATGGCTAGGAGAGCCAGCACCAAGGCTCTTGATTTCAGAATTGATGAAGGCTGGGTTTTATCATCAACAGAAATCTCCAGTGCCTGATACATAATCCATAGGACCCAGTGAAAAATGAAAATGCACGCTTCCTCCATCAAGCAATATTAACAGTTTCAAAATACTGACAAAAACGTTTTAAACCAAGTTGATGTCCTTTTGCACACAGTGCTCTACAGACTGGATAAATCATATGCACTTGAAGCCAGCTCTCTCTGTGTCTGGCCTACACCCAAAATCATCAGAATGAAGAAGATAGCCAGGCAAATAGTAAACAAAGGGAATGGGTTACTCTATGACATAACTCTGAAGACCAATAACATTTATAAAATAAACATAAGTATAACAGACAAAAGTGGAAATGATGTTATCCATATAACAGTAAAATTTTCTTCATTATAAATACTGTTACAATGCTATATAACCTTTTATTTTTATAATCATAAAATGCAGAGTTTTGTAAGTTAATAAGTTTCTACCTCTGCATGTTTAGGATAAAGTTCGGAATGAAATAGCATCCAGCCAGTTGAGATGAGTCAATCGCTCATTAGTTTATGATGTCATTCAAGAAGTTCGACTGGGGACACATGGAGTTAAAATGGGACTTGAACAAAGGAGACACATTTTTCTCCCCTAATGCCACAGCATGGTTAGTCTGGTGGAAAATGTAAATTATGAAGCACATTTTATACATGATTTCAAAGTTATTTGAGGTAAGCTGAAACATTTAACAGAAGGCAAACTATCAGATTCAAAAGCAACAGCTTAGGAAAGCAAAATTATGCTTAGCCTATTAGTATCCTACTTGCAAATAGAAAATATGAATCCAGTTAACTGTGACCTATATTATAATAAACTTACAGTTCTCCATTAAAACAAGTAAACACTCATTCTGACTTACAAGAATCAATGTTATCACCTAATGAAAAAGTTTGGTAAAATTTATTTCAATCTCCCAATTTCCGTGTTATCTCATTCTACAAATTACCCTGTACATCAATCTTCAGTTAATGATTACTGGATGGAATGTAAATTATACTAAAGACAAAATCCAACTAAGATTCTCAGGTTGTCATACAATTATAAGAGTGAGAACTTTGCTAAAAATAAAGGATAACTTTTCCTTTAGACTGAAAATGTTCCTTATGTTTTGTAGAGGGGAAAAGAAACATAAAAACTGACTTCTGAAATTGTGGTCAGCAGAAGAAGTTCATTAGGGTCATTTGGCTAGCACTCTGGAGGCAGGTGGATCTGTGAGTTCAAGGCCAGCCTGGTCTACAGAGCAAGTTCCAGGACAGCTGGGACCACAGGGAGAACCTGTCTGGAACAGACCAAAAAAATAAAAATAAAAATAAATAAAAATGAGTAAGGAAGAATATATAGTAAATAATAAAATTTAGATTTTTAACAAAAGTGACTTTCATGGCTACCATGACTTTGTAAGCCAGTCTTCCTTCCACTTTTTTTTTTTTTTTTTTTTTTTTTCTTTTCAAGACAGGGTCTTCCTGTAGCCCCAACTGTCCTGGAACTCACTCTGTAGACCAGGCTGGCCTTGAACTCACAAATATCCACCTGCCTCTGCCTCCCAAGTGCTAGGATTAAAGGCATGTGCCACCACACCTAGCTTCAATTCATTTTTAAAGTTTGAAGTTGTTGAAATCTCATATTAGTTTTATTGTTTACCTTTTAAGTCGGAGCTGGCTTAAAAATCACAAAAGTCCTTATTAATATTTTTTGTTGATTTTATTTATATTTTAGACAAACTAATAAAAAATTAAAACATAAAAATAAAATATAAAGTGTAAAATTCCTCTCCCTTCTGTTTGTGTATGTTTATGTGTATGAGAGTACTGTCTGCATATAGGAAGGTGCACATGTGTCCTCCAATGAGCAAGGAGGACAGACAGTGCTCTTAACTGTTGAGTCTTCTCTCCAGCCCTTGGTTTCGATCTCCAGTCTGCAAATTATCTCATATCTTAATATGTTCTTGAAATCAGTGAGAGATGTGTTTGTACAATGCACCTGTGGCCAACTGACTCCCTACGCAAGGAATCTCAAGGCCGAGTTTTCTCTGCAAACATTAAGGAAATCATTCCAGTATATCTACAAAAAATTCTGTCTCCAGTTCCAAAGGGCAAAAATAATGTCTGAAATGTACTATTTTCTCTGACTAATTGAGTTATGTATAATTTCACACAATATTTATTCAGTTTAAAACTCCTCGAATATTTTCATCTTCTGAACCAGGCATACCCAAGTTTTTGACATTGTGACAAGGCATTGTATCTCTGCTAGGTTTATGGTCTAAAGGTGAACAATTGAGTAAAAAAGAAAATCAAAGTTTCCCTAGGATTCATGCCACCATGTGAGACCTACAGGCTGCAGACTGGTGACACATGGCATTTCTCAGTGTGTGTTAATTCCAGAAGACTGAACATATCTCATTAACTCTGTATACATTTTTAGATCTGCAGCCTATTCTATGATGCCAGTTCAAAAAAAAAAAAAAACATCGCATTTCTCTCCTAACATTTCCATTCTGTACTTCATATATGCTTGATTACATTTTAATTTTTTAAATAAACATACATCTATATGTAAGTTTTAATCACTTGGTGAATGTTTATCTCTTAATATGTGTGTGTTAAATAATGAATCATAGAAACTCGATATGGCTGCATGCCTAACCACTGAAGATCTTGTCCAGTGGACCTTGTGAAGACCATCTGAAGAAAGAATTGGCATGAAATTTTACATCTTTCAGAGAAAGATAAGCAGCATATCAGACCTTCTAGGATTGAGATTCTCAAACACAAAGAAAAGATGTAGGGCTATGTGCTGAATTCTGGAAAAAAATGCTTGAAATGGAAATTAAAGCCTCTTTAAAATAGAAGTGAATTATATAATCTTCCTTTCTCTTCTCCCAGCTAATGCCCCTCTTTTACCCATTTCCCCCTTGGCAACACCTGTCTCCAAATATTCCTCTCTCTCTCATGTTCAGGCTTTCGCTTTTCTCTCCATGGTTTACAATAAACCGTGGGAATAAGGGGGAAGAAGAACCTCAAGGGGAGGGGGACAGAGGAGGCATGGATTATCAAGGGTGAGATGGGGAAAGTAGGAGTAGTTTAGCTGGGTAGAGAGGAGGGAGGGTTACACAATGGGAGAGGGGGGGTAGATAGACAAAGAACTCTTAGCAGCTTCAGAAAAATTGAGGGAAAAGTATTAGTTCAAAAAGTGAACTGAGGGGCTGGAGAAATAGCCTAGCAGTTAAGAGCACCAACTGCTCTTGCAGAGGACCCGTGTTCAATCCCCAGCACCCACATGGCGGCTAAGAACCGTCTGTAACTCCAATAACAGGAGAACTCCGGTTCCGGGGGAATCCGAGACCTTCCTCTGACCTCCGCGGCATTGCACGACACAGGTGCACAAACCTACATGCAGACAGTACATTCAAACACATACAAAAATAAATTAAAAATTAAAAAAAAGTGAACTGAAAAATTGCAAAACAATGTCTCTACATGAGTCCCTGTGAATACCTGTAGGTTAATAACATGGCCCTGTGGCAGACAGAAGAAATCTCCCCTTGAGTTGTTGGCCAGGCTAGTTCAAGAGACTCCCAAAGTTACACAGGTTATCAACACAGCCCTTGATTGCCTCTTAGAATTTGAAGGTCTTACAACCCTATTCTGAAGACTAATTTCTGACACAAAACTTGGAACAATGGACTTTGAAATGACCTGGAAGTCACCTCCCTGAAGGCTAACTCTCATAGTTTTGGAGGACACTATGCAAGTTCCTAAGGGTGAGCATCAATCAACAGTCAGAGAACCCCAGATCTAAGGCCTAATAACTAAAACAATGACTGGCACAGCAAAGTAGATTGGGGCAGTAGAAGCACTTTTTTCTTGGGGATAATCAACAGCTACCTAAGTGGACTTAAAGCCCACTCAACTGCAGTGAACTCATGTTTGGTACTGTAAACAGAGCCAAATACACATGACTAGAGAGGTCATAGATCTTAGCGAAACCCCTAAGGTTGCTACATCCATAAAAAATATAATTTCTTGCTATATATTAAATATGGATCCTTGTATTTAGAGCAAGTATGCCAGTCACCACTCATCAATGAATCTTATTTTGCAACGGAAACAGACTACTACGGATTTCCACAACTGGTCACACACAGAGAATAATTGTCTATGAGAAGCCCAACCCTAAGTGACACATCTACAATGCATTTCTATACCTAAGACTCATTGTGGAGGAGACAGAAAAAGACTGAAAGAGTCAGAAGAGGAGGTATATAACTGTATGCAAATGGAGTCTCACAGGCTCCTGGGACCTTGGTCATATGAACCTACAGTAAATGTCAGCACATTCAATACCCATTCAAACACAAGCAGACAAAAACCAGCACAGAACAGAGTAAGATCCCAATCTTAGCTGAAGAACTCTTGGCATCTGATTACTGCTAGCTGATGAAGAGGTGATCTTTAAGGAAGAGACTTTAGATAGGCTGACTAGACCCCCATGAATGAATTTGCATAGAGAGATCTCTTGGTACACTAACTAAACTTGATAGACCTAATGCCAGAATGCATGAAAACCACGAGGCAGTCTATGGGGAGTTTGGGATGGAGGAGGAGGTAGAAAGATGATTAAGATATTTTGTATGAAATATAACAATTCAATAAATAATAATAATAACAATATTTTTCAAGTGCGTAGGAGAGTTTTTGTGTGAGCCAGAGGGTCATTCTGTTCCATGCCATTAACAAACTCATGATTCCTCACAGCCTTGAGAGACATTCCCTGTGATATGATTTATGTTTGCTTTTCCCCCCAAAGTCACCCAACTTATAAAGGGGAGAAATTGAGGCCTCTTTAGTATTAAAAATGGAATGTTACTTCTGTCAACTTGTGGATATAATTCTTGTAGAATACATAACATTTTTAAAAACATAATGCCAGATAAATTTTGAATCAAATGTTAACATCATTATTAAAGTATTAGTTTTAGGCAGTGATAACTTTAGTATTTGAAACTCAAAGATAAGTCTTGAATTTAAATAATGTCTGCAGGTGAGGAAGGACAGAGAAAAATGCTGAACCACCATGGTACACTCTCTTACAGTTCAGTCAGAGCTAGAGGAGAACACAGGTTAAATAATAAATGGGAAAAATTGTGTCTATAGAACTACAAAAGAGAGATTTTGTGTTTGGCAGATCCTGTTAAGATATGAACAGATAAGTGGATACCACACAGTAGTACAAGGGAAACTAGTATCAATGGTCATGACATCTCTCGGGAAAATCAACAAAGGAATCTCTACCATGCTTGTTTCCATCAGGCAACAGGGGATTTACAGAACTTGATCTCAATGATTCTTATAAGATTCTTATAAGATTCTTATAAGTGTAAAGCCAAATGCAAATCCATTCATATGTTGCATTTTCTCATGATTTAGGCAATGACAACTCATAAACCAAGAGATGTTGGAGGAACTAACAAAGTGACATCAAACCAGCAGGACACTGAGAGGTTGACAGAGTTCAGAAAAGAAAAGGATTCTAGCTGGCAGGACTGGTGGCTGGAGAACTCATAGCTGGGAAAGGACAGTAGAGGGTAAAGGGGAAAAATATAGAAAAGGGAAAATCAGAAAATGGAGACTGTGAGGTAAAGCAATGCTGCCTAGACAAACTGGGTTTCCTCTCTGGCTCTTATCACCTGTGCCTCTGCATCTTACTTTTGCAAGTCCCTTCTTTTCCATTATACCAATGGAAAAGGGACAGCCTGGCAGGCCCAGTGGGCAGGATTCTGAAGTCAAAATCCCATATAGTCTACTTTTAAAATATATTTTTTATTACTTTTGAGTTTATGTGTATGAATGAGTGTATTGCCTGCGTCTGTGTAAGTGTGCCCAGGTCCTGCAATGTCCATGGATGTCAGAAGAGGGCATCAGACCCCTGGAACTGAAGTTGCAGCTGTTAGTCAGCATGTGGATGCTGGAAACTGAACCCTGGTCCTTATGTCTACTTGGATACTGACTATAATTCTGATTATTTTACCCTCGCAGTCTCTGTTTCTTCCTTTAGGAAATTGTGATGAGATCTATTTTAAATGTTGTACTGAGTAACAATTTTTTTTACATACAAAAAAGAAGTGGCTATAGGTGTGTTTGTGCATATGTGTGTATGTGTTTGTGTGTGTCTCTGTGTGTGCGTTTGTGTGCACTAAACACATGATCATAATTAAGCTTCCTGCTTTCCAGTTTCCCTTCATTTGGCCCATCTTTCTTTTCTCATTTTGCAACCTATCTTTTTATCTGATAAATTATATTCAGTCTACTATTTTCAAGAACCTGGGAAAGATTTTTTTTAATATAGGAAAATGACTGGGATGAATTTGAAGTATTTGGGGGAATCTCTTCATCTTTGTGCTGTTTAGTCAATAAGTGGAAGGTAAAGAGGATCACACAAAAACAGCAGCACAAATGGAGGGAAGGAAGCTTCATGCCCCCAACCTACCATCTGCTCCTGCCAGGCTCTGTGTGACACTAGACCTACATTTTCAGTATCACCCAAAGAACTGTATTTTACTAGCCCCCAGCATTCGATATGGCTCCCTTCCCCTTCAAGATTCACTGCCATTCTTAAGTTCCAAAGGGCATTCTGGTGCAGCTATATTTGAAAATTATCAACAGAAGGAATATCAAAAAAAGTTTTTCAATCAATATAGAAGGACTAAATGTATCAATAAATATGATTCTGAGTCCAGAGACCACCAAAGATATTTCTGATCCTCAGTCAGCAGTGGGGATAAAGTCTCTGGAATCTGTATTTTAAGGAAACATCATAATTTTCTTCTGTAAACTAATTTATAAAAATTACTTATCTTAATTGTCAGATGAGAATTGGAAATATATATGGTATATAATATGTTTCAATCTAAGTATACACTTCAGGGTTAAGCAAACTAATTAGCATATCTAACACCCAACTTACATTTTTGTTGAAAGAACATTGAGCATCTATTCTTGCCCAAATTTTAGCATACACAATTACAACATTATTGTTAATGGTGGTCACTGTTAAAAAAAATACCTCTCAGGATCATGTTAACATTGTCCACATTAACCATATATGAAAGAAACCTAAACATGTATCAATAAAGAATAGATAAATAAAATGTGCATATATACATGCATAAAATGCTATGAATACATAGAAAGAAATTGTGCAAGTTAAATTTGGAATTCACTGGTATGCACCAATTGTCTCTAAGCAAAGCCACACCCTCATGGAATCTACTAAATACCTATGTTTTTTGTTTTGGGTTTTTTTGTTTGTTTGTTTTTGCATACTTGATCTAGCTTGAACATAAAATGGATGGTATGGTTAAAAACTCCTAGCTACTTATTCAATATCATTTCTTATTAAAAATAACTTTATTTGACTGGGATCATAAATGTTTCCTTTATATATTACAAAGTTTAAGCTCTTTACAGATATGAGTAGGTAAAATTTTATAAACCTAAGTACTACATTGAGTTCTTCTTGGAAATTCTTTAAAAGGGAGTGGATGACCAAAAGACGGTCCCTTTTTTTTTTTTTTTTTCTTCCTTTACTTCCTATTAAAGTCAAAGTACAATGGTAAGGAACACAGCAGAAAGTGTGACTACAATAGAACTTTTGTACTGAAAGTCACAGGTTCAGACTGGTGATGCAAAGAGAAAGAATGGGCTGATACAGGTCCCTGATGAATGGCTGGAATCTACTTGCTCTCCTGGGCTTCTATTAATGACAGGTGACCCTAAGCTTACCTGCTTATACTTTGATTATCATTATCCATTTAAAAATGAGTCTTTAAAATTGTCAAAGCCAAGATGAATGCTGATGCTTGCTTGGCCTGTGCACGAGCTCATGTTGGGGTGAATGGGAACTCGGCTGGCCCAGATCCTTAACAGAAAATCTGTTCTCAAGGTATGAGCACCTGTGCTATATAGGGCACAGGTGGTCATTTGGCAACTTTGAGCCTAGCTTCTTGCATTATGGCCTAAACGAAATGTGAAAAACTCATTACCCATACACATGCCCTAGTTTCCTGAAACATTTCCGTCACCTAGTTAATGTTCTTGTAGTTCCCTTATGCTATCATTTTGTCCATTTTTTTAAAAAACATGACATTGTAACAGAAACTATTTATATCCATATATACAAATAAAGTCCTAATGAGAATTTCGAGATTGGAATATAATTAATAAATCTTTAAATCTAAAAGTAACTATTCACAATGAACAAAGAAGGTCCATTTTTATTTAGTGAGCAGACAGTACTTGTCCAAAATACTGCCCAGTATTAGGGATATGTTTTCTATATTTCCATTAATGTTTCCTTTATATTGCCAGGCATATCAGGCATGCTTCTATGCTCTTTAACAGTAACTGTTTCTTACCATGTGAAACTATCTAATTGTGACATAAAGAGGAAAAGAAGAGTAAAGGACAGAAGAGTTAAATAGGGGGAAGGATTGGAGCACCAAGCTGAGCAAGGCATCAGGGAGGGATAACAAATAGATGTTTGGAAATTATTTAAAAAGCTTACACACACACACACACACACACACACACACACACACACACACACACATGCTTAAGTGGAATCAGCTTACAAGGGGGTTAAATGCTCCTCCCAGAATAAAATAAATATGGCATTGCCACTTGTGATACATCTTCCTTCACGTCAATTGATGGCCCCACAGACCCTCAAAACAATACAACCCCTTACTATTGCTCTTTCTTGCCCACCAGAACATGATCCTATTAACTCTATTGCTGAAGGGACCACACTCTTGGTTACAAAATCTTGGAAGTTCAATCTAGTAATAACTTGGAAGCTTCCTCCCTGCTGGACAGCTTTCATAGTAACAGAAGGTACTGTGTAGAATGCTAGGAAAGGAAAATGACCAATGGTCCTACCTAGCTGTAAACTCTGTGAGTTATAATGACTAAAAGATATGTTCATGTTCAGAATAGTGACATGCACGTTATGGAGGTAACCAACTGCTTTCTGAATAGATTTAAAGCTTGATTCACTGGACGAAACTTAAGCTAGGTACCATAACTGAGAAGCCCATAGGCCCTAGGGTTGAACCTACCACTATTATTTTGTTAAATGGACAGACAGAAAACTTGTCAAAGTGTAGAGAATAAGTGTCTGTGGCATGCTTTGCAATTAATTGGACATTTATACCACATCCCATCCCCCCAAGGCTCAGGAATCATGAGGGGGGGGGAATTGTAGGAGTCAGGAATCAGGAAGGACTGGGATGGAACCATGTCTTCTGTACAGGAAATGACCATGTTCTAGAAAATGATCCCATAACTATGTCTACATGAGTAAAACAGCTGAACTCAGTGGATTATAAAAATATTTTTTAAAAAGAGGATGTGAAGATGGAAGGGCCCATGGCAAGGACTCTTGAAGCCACATGGAAACTTAGTCCTTTGTAGGCCAGGTAAAAACTAAAAGTTTAGAAATAGAGAGTCAAGAGGGAAACAACCTCCATGTCTAGATAATGCTGTTCCTTATGAATGGTTGTTTACAGACTCACCAAAGACCAACAAAACAATGCAGGCTTTTTTTCTTCTGCCATTCCTCTTGGTTGCTACCAGAACTAATTGATCATATACTATTGCAAAAGATATTATATAGAGAAATCATGCTGGGACTGGGCTTGATTTATGGGAACATTCATAATGCCTGAAGGTGCTATACAGACTGCTGTGGGAGAAAACCTTTCAAATTCTTACCCAGTTGTAAATCTTATGAACTGTAATACCTACCTGCCAAGCAAAATGTGCCACTGTTTTAGGCAGTACATTTAGGTTGGTATGTATCTAACCACTCTCCAATTGGATTTGATGCCTGTTCTATAAAAGAGAGTGCATGTTTTTACTGTTAAGTATGGTCAAAAGCCACCAGCAGAGGAGATCTTAAGCCCTAGGAGTGAATTTACTCCTGCTATTTAGCTAAACTGTCATGCAGTCAATTAGCCTGCTAAATATTTATGGGTTTCACCTATAGGCAAATTCTTTTTCCCAGCCTCAATCAGAGAAGATTCTCTTTGCAATGAATGAGATATATGTCCATTCAAGATACTGAGAACAAACAAGATTAACTGCTTAGTCCTGAACAGTATATCTATATTGCCGTCTATAATACTCAGAGGTCACCACATATGAGAGGACAGAAAATTAATAGGAGAAGGAAGATAAGGAGAAGCACTATGAAAAGCTGAATTCTAGGTCCTTATAGCCAATGCAGTATTGACATCACAGCAGCTTCGTCTGTCTGCAAAGAGCCTACACAACACCTGGCCTATCGGCAGTCAATAATAGATTAGGGAAGAGCTCCTTAACTATTGGCTATTGCTGGATTCTTAGGGTGAGACAGTAATTTCTTCAGTTGTGTATCTACTGAGGAGCCCACCAGGCTCCTATTGATAGTTCCAAATCCATTGTCACAGAAGATCCTGGTTAAACTTAGTGACACTCCCACTCACCCCAAAAGAATGAGAAACAACAACAAACAAAATCCTAGGAATGAATGTGGGAAAGAGACTTGAGAGAAGGGGGGATGAGTGTTGCAGGGAGATTAAAGAGAGTGGGGATTGGAATAATCAGCATGCATTTCACAGGTGCATGCAAATAAAAGCTCAATAAAATTCAATGAAACATTGAGTATTCCCCTCCCAATGCTAAAAATAAATAAAACAAAAATGCCACTGCATTCAGAACTTGAGGTCCTTATGCAGAGTATATCCAACAAAAATTTATACTAACTATAATTTTTTTTGATTAACTTAAAATGCAAATAATACAGAAAACCAGGTAGATATTTAAGAATTTGAAAATGATGAACAGGGACTTTTTTTTTTCTTTTTTGGTCTTATTCTGCATTTGGTGGTTTATGACAGAAATAATAAAAGTTACATATGCTGATTCACTCAAGCTTTCTTAAAAATATTTCTTGTTCAATTCCAAATACTTTTTTGGGAACAGCCCTGTACATTTAAAAGTAAGAGGATAGGGATTGTGCAGAATCAGCTCCACTTATTCTCTTGGTTAGAGCAAAGTATGGCGGAACAATCATTTTTGATATATCTAGGCCATTTCAAAATTAAAAGGCATATTCTATCACAGCTTTGCCCTAGTGCATACTTCAACAAACATGAAAATATATTGTTACAGGCATATAGGAACAAACTTTCTGGGCTTTCATTTCTTCTAAGGAAACACCAAATAGTCTGAATTCTTATGGCCTGACATTTATTTTATCATTCAAAAGAGTCCAAGAGTATTATTATGTAAAAGAGTTTGTTGCATATAACAAGTTTTAAAGAAAAATATAGTTGTACTTGTTTGAATTATCTCTTTGGGAAGAATGAGAACACCTAGCAGATAAATGAAATTAAATATGCATTAAAAATCCCTCTTGTTAGAAAACCCAAGATGGAAATGTACATAATGTGAATACTTTTATCTTGGAAATCTGGATTCAATAAAAGAGAGTCAGACCCCGCTTTCTGAGGGAAAGGGATAAAGCTCAAATTGAACATATTGATTTGGATTTTGTTGTTTTAATATAACACAATTTATTTTTATATACTTGAGAAGTTACATTATACTATGAATACTGTAAACTTAAATCTATGCAGTATGTTTTAGATAAAGACAATCTAAACTTGGATGAACTCATAAGCTACTAGAACCACATCCACCATTCTTCCTTGTTCAATCCTAGCTTTTATTCAATGAGGCTTTCCCTAACCAGTTGGCTTCTTTCTGCAAACTGTCTCCTCCCAACACTTTCTCCAACAGACACTTCCTGTAGTTATGATCATCCTATCTTCTGTCTAAATATTTCTAAATAATTTTTAAATAGAATGTTTCAATTCATAATATTATATGTATTATTCGCTGGGATGTTTAGATCTCTGCCATTTTTTTCTAAAATATTAACTTTATACAAGTTGAAATGTCTTCTTTCTTTCTCTGGTGGATTCCAATCACTTAAACATGGATGAATATTTAAAAGTGACTAAATATATATTTACTAAAAAAATGAATAACATTTAGTCTAAGGTAAAAAAGGACAAATTAATTTCCTTGAGTTAAAACACAACATTTTGTCAAAGATCAGAGACTATTATGTTCTGTTTTAAAACAAAATAACCCAAGTCAGTTGTGCTTTTTTATATTCAATTCTGGGTCATATAGCATTAAAAGACAAGATATTTTTATATTTTCACAAAACATACTGAAATATCCCTAGGTAACACTAGAGTTGATAAAAAGCAATTTTTGAATCATCCATTATTGATCTTTTCACATAATAGAATAAAAGGAGTTCAGAAAATACAAAAGTTTCAGCCTTTTTGAAAATGATGTGGTAGCTTAAAGAATATTGTGTAAAGTAAATAAATGATAAGCAAGACACTAGATACTGTTATTGGTTCACGATTTCTATGTTTGAGGCTTCAGTATTTTATTTAGTCTGTGACTTGATATTAGGTCCTGGGGTGACAATTCGAACAAAATGTTGCAATGTGCCTTCAAAGCTCACCTCAAGAGCATCACAACTTGTGTGGAATGGTTCTTAACCTAAATTCCTGCTTATATAACTAAAAGAAAAATTATTTCTTACATGTCTGTCTGTCAGAAACCATACCAAATTCTGGTCCCCGATATTATTACAGAATGCATTAAAAAATACTGGATACACACCCAGCTGACTCCAATATGGGTAAGAAATTTCTCAAAAAGTTTCTGAGCAAGAAACCTCATTTTGAATCAGTTCCTTGTACTTGTGTGGCAAACACATTAATAACTGAGCAAACTCCCTAGTCAAAAAACTTTGAGTTGTATTATAGTTTTGATTTCTAAGTCAAAGAACATGGCAGAGGTGTGCTGCACAGTTGCAGAAATGTGAAGAGTCTTGCTTCACATTGGGAGGAAATGTAATATAGTTTTATCTGCTCAGAAAACAGGGCATTCAGGAAAAATATAAGTGCTGTGGCTGAAAAGACATTTAGTATGAAGAGCCTTGAAGCTCAGGCATTAGCATTTAGAATTTATTCCAGATGCATTCATTGAAAATCCCTAGAGGCATCTAATTAGAAAAAAAGCATATTTAATCAATATGAACTGCTTAGTTTTCTGACAACAAATAGCTTGGCAAGTAGACAAGATCTACAGAGCTACAGAGGACTGGTAATTCTTCTGAAATTCCGTTTGTCTCTCACTCTCAAATTACACACACACACACACACACACACACACACACACACAGAGTACATTTATTTTCTGTCTCTACAATTACAAATGTTTGGATCAAATCTGACCCTAGCTTATCTTCAGCCAGATCCTTAGTCAACCTGCTTAGGTTTGATAAGACAAGCAGTGAAAAAGTGTAGCATGATAAGCACACGAAAAAGCTACCTACAAGATAATATTTTTTGTTGGCTTTTATTCCTAAGAAATTTCATATTCTAATGAGAAAGAGAGTCAGTCTATATCTACAATGGTAAGCAATATATCAGAAGCTACTGTCCTTAGGAGTTGACTTAATACTACATATATTTAGCAGGACAGTCATATTCACAGATTAATGCATCTTTTTGTTGTTTTATTTTAATATTTTATTGATTTGTATATTTCATACATTATCTTTCAGCCCAATTTTGACACATTCCTCTATCCCTGCCCCCCACCCCACCCCAGTTCATGCCTTCTGCCATATATGTCTTGCATCTTTCTCTCAGTCTTTCCAAATTTTTTCACTGAAGGGGCTTGTTGTTTTGGGCAGAATTTAACTTCATCGGTCAGTTCTTTGACCCAGTCTTTACATTGTTGTTGTTCCTTCCCCTTTGTATTGCTCCAACATATTCCTGTATAACCATCATATATGTAGCAAAATTATGACCCATGAGAATAAACTGTATGTTAATTCTAAAATATGTTTAAGCATTCATATTTTCCATCTTTAATTTTATATTACTCTAAGATATGAAGACGTACTTTCCACCCATATACAGTAATTACAGAGTCTGAAAATAATCTGAAAGCAACTGTGCTTTTATAATGTGAATCTCTTAAAGGGCTCTAGAATTGATTAATGCATCTCTTAACTCTCACCAGAGAAACTTCTTTATGCAGCAGATCATGATTAACACAGAAACCCAAAATTGGTCAATGAGCAGAAAATAAGAGACTGCAGAGTGATTATCCCTAAATTGATCACCTATTTCAAACTTTTGTATCCCAAGGCTCAGGGATCATTGTAGAAAAGGAAGAAGAAATATTGTAAGAGAAAGATGTGATGGATGACAACAAGGAAGGAGTTTTCCAGACAGCTGAGAAGTTACTAATATGAACTCACAACAATGGTGACAGCATGCACAAGTATTACATAAGCTCAAGCTAGACAAAACTCCCAGCATAAATGTAGAGAAGTGGGTTAAAATCTCCTACTCTACTGAAAAAATATTGGTGGCCAATATGTCCTGGGAAGGGAGAATTTTGTTTCTTATCTTATAGAATAACATAATTATATAATGCTTCCAATAAAGAACTTTGTGAAAGAGTTTTCAATTATAAAGATCACTTTTAAAGGAAGTCAAATGCAACCTGAGAGTATAAAATGATATAAAGAATAAAAGCATTGTCTAAGCATAAAAACCAAATGGAAACTTCAAGAAAAAGATTAACTAATAATGAAGAGAGAAAAAGTTATGACATGGTATTATTACGATATCCCCAAGGGAAAGAATAACTTTAGAGAAAGAAGATATTAAAAACTGCTCTCTATACGATTTTAGTTAAAAGGATAATCATACAAATAGAGACATAGAGACAAAAAGACAGACATCCACGTGTATGAATTTGAAACATCTGTATCATTAAAATTTCCAGACTGCCTAAAGCAATTATAGATTAAATGCAGTCTCTACAAAGATATAATGAAATATTCACAGAAATAAAAAAATCCTAAACTATGAAAAAACCCAAATAGCAGAACCTATTATATTACTTCTGTATTAATTGCACCAATTACTGGGTTTCATTTTGACATATTCATAAATGTGAATAATTTGCTTTGACCATAAACACAAATTACTCTCACATGAGCAAAAGCAAGAAAAGGGAAACTATTTTACTTTGACTATCTGACTTTATACTATAAATATGTAGTAATTACAATAGCAAAAGTTTTATGTTGGAAAAAAAAACCACATTAACTGACACATTAACTAGAGATCAACTGATACTCCCAATAGAGGGACTAAATACATAAATGTAAGACATTAAATATCAAACTAGCAAAGAAACATTGGGGAAATGTTTCAGAATATTGGAATAAGAAAAGATTTCTTGTAGGAAGCTTCCTTTGCTACTAGCAGGTACGACGTGGCCCTGCTAAGGGAAGGGGGGTGGGGGGCCACAGTACCCGCCTGGAGCCACTGAAGGGAACTGACCTCTCAATACAGAGGTCAGTTGATTACTTTCATAACCCGACCTGAGAGGTACTTCCAACTCAGGTCCTTAGCCTGGGACAACAGAACATTTCCCACCCTTTGCCGTGATTTTTCTACTTTCCCAGCGACTGCTGGCCCCTGGACAGGAATTTCAGGCTGATGGCTGATGACTGATGGTCTATCTTCAGCCTATGTCCACGCCTAACTCTCTTCACCACAACAGCTATCCAGATTGGTGGTCTAAGGACAGCTGTCCAACCCACTGGTCACCTGAACAAAATGAAGCCTGCTTTTGCCTGTATGCACGCAAAAAATGAGGGCCAGGAATTCTGTAATAATGATAATGGACAATTTGATTTATTGCCTGCTACAGCCTGCTTTTATAAGTAAAATGATGTCAGCTCCCAGAGCCAATCACAGGCCACCAATTCTGCGCCAGTGCACACTGCTGACCCACCCAGCATCATGCACCTAGGTCACGCTGTCTGCTTCTTCTTGGGGCAGGGTTAGAGAAATCCCTTGACTCCCATCCACGTAGTGCCCTGAGGGGTGCTAGCTGAGATGGGTGTTAGCCCCCAATTCATACTGTATCTTCTTACAATTTCTGAACAAGACTAAAATAAAAAGAGAAACAAAAGTGTAGAAAATGGATGCTATACACCTAAAAAGCTTCTGCATAACGTAAGCAAAAAAGCAGTAAGATTGATAAGACCAATGACAATGCACAGAACAGGAGAAAATAATCACACGCAGTTTTATAGTTTGTCAAGATACTCAGATCTAGAATAAAAAAATCAAAACACTCAATAACCACAACAAATAACTGAATTTTTAAACTGGGCCACAGAAATGAGTAGACATTTCTCAAGAGAAGACATAAATGAGAAAAAAGAGTATTAAAGTTTTCAACATTATTGTAACCATAAGGAAATGAAAAATCGAAGCCCCAATTAGATAATACTTCCTAATTGTAAAAAAGTTATTAGCGGGGCTGGAGAGATGGCCTATCGGTTAAGAGCACCTACTGCTCTTGCAGAGGACCCGGGTTCAATCCCCAGCACCCACATGGCGCCTGAGAACCGTCTTTAACTCCAGTTCCAGACCCTCTTCTGACCTCCGCGGCATTACACGAGACGGGTGCACAAACCTACATGCAGACAGTACATTCATACACATAAAAATAAATTAAAAATTGTTTAAATTTATTAGCAAAAGGACAAAAGATAATAAGCATTGAGAAAGAGATGGAGAAAAGAAAAACTTTTTCATGCTGCTGGTGAAAAGTAAAATAATTTAGATATGATGGGGGAAAAGTATAGAGGAAAACCACACAAACACAAAGAGACAAAAAAAGTCACATAACTTTAAAATTTTAAAAATAGAATTAATATAGTGTCCAGCAATCTTACTATTAATTATGTGATCAAGAAATAAATTCAGTACACTAAACAGACATCTGCACACCATAATTATTTTACCAGGATATGCAATATCCAAGAAACGGAATCATCTATTTACTAAGGAATGTGTAAATGTGTTATATAAATGTAATGCAGTTGTTAGAAATAAAAAACTTAAATTTCATCATTTGTAAGAAAGTGGATGAAATTGGAAATAAAAATATGAAAGTAAAAATACATTCAAATTCCAACACTTCTTTAGGTTGGGTTGAGATTTTTTTACCTACTTCCCCATGTCTATGCGGGGATTTGTCTGTTTTGAACTTCCTTTGGATTTGTGCATTGTGTAATCATTGCTGTGAGTTCTTCTGAGTAGCCAACCAGCTGTCTGGAAGATTCTGTTCCCTTGTGGTCATCCGCCACTTCTGACTCTTATAGTCTTTCTGCTTCATGTCAAAAATAGTCATGCATTTGATATGATACAGGATTAGATGTCTCAAATATTACAGCTATATAATTATTTTTTGTCTTTTTGAAACAGGGTCTCCCTTTAGTCCCAGCTATCCTGGAACTCACTATGTAGACTAGGCTGCCTCTGCCTCCTGAGTGCTAGGATTAAAAGCATGTGCCACCACGCTAGGCTGAGATATATAATTTGCTGAGATAAATGTATGTATGTATGGACCCTGAAAATCTTGCCACAGGGGGAAAAAATGGAGGGACAATTCAGACAGAATCATAAAAAATCAATTTCATTTTCTTTTTCTCTGCCTGTGTCTTTCTCTGTTTATCTCTCTGTATCATAAAAAGATTTTACTCATCTTGTTTCCTCTTAGTAACTGAGATCATTCTTTGACATTGCTAATTTCTAAATTCTCTCCCCCTGCTAATAAAGATAGTCTATATTCTAGGTTATCTGACATATGGTAAGCATTTATTTCATAATTAGTAACTGAACACACAAATTAAATGTCAAATACATTGGAAAATGTTGCTACTCTGTGTTCTAAAATAATATTAACATTAAAATTTAATGAAGATTTTGACTTATTTAAGGAGAAAATGATAGTGCGAATTTTAAAATAGGTTTTAAAATTCCTAAGCATTGTAAATTTTTAGCCAAGTGGGAATAAAAAATCCTATATCTTATAGAAATTCCTTCATAATAAATTAATGAGAAAATTATATTTAAGGGGCTATTAAATGTTAATACACTATAATTTAATGCACACATTCAAACATTTTATATGCTAACAGTTCTTAAATCTTCAATGGAAATAGCTGCATTACAAATAATTTATAATTTAGATATGATAAATCTTATTTAATAAAGATACCGTTCAATGAGTTTTTACAGGAAGTAAAAATTTTTGTGACACATACACCTATATTTAGTTTTTAGTGAATTTCAGTTGTGTGTTGACAAGATGGTAACATGTAATATTTTTGAAACACTGGTTGTAATGACTTTAACTTACAATAAAAATATTCACTCATATATTTCCAATGAATGGCATCTAAAGCCATGTTTATTTTTTATTTCATTGTTGGATCAAAATAATACAGAATAGAGATATGTGAGAAAACAAAAATGCAACAGAAAAGTTATATATTTGTTAACATCCTTACCCTTATTTTCATTGATACCTATTGATAATCCTTTATATGTCCTCAATAAAGTAATGTTGAAAGAAATAACAATAACACCAAGATGTACTGGGGGAACATATTTAAATAGGCATTTATATACACAAGACACTGTAGGTATTCTTGCTAGGAGAGTGTTAATTGTTCATTTTCTGAAATTATTTGGAAGCTTTTTCTTAAACATTTAAGCACCTAGTGTTATTTAAGGAAACAGTTACTTGCTGGGAGTTATGTTATTAAAACTCTATCAAACAATGTGCTTTGCTTTATCTTTTCGGTAATTCAAATAGTTAAGATTAGTCAAATATTTGGAATCTGATTCATATAGTAAAAGAAAATTAATTACTAGTGTATTGCCCTAAAACATCTAATTACACATTCGTTTACCAGTGAATGCTACCAACCAAAACTTGTTTTGTTATGCTGTTTAAAGATTTTTAATAATTATATGCATGCCAAATAACCAAATATCCAGTGATTAAATTGGAGGATAAAACATTGTAAAGACATCCAAATAATTTTATATATCTTTCACAAAGATACATGATGTAGAATTGTAAAAAGTTTTCACTGGTTAGAAAGAGATATATGCATATTCTCATAAGACATCCATCATAATTACTGCTTGCAAATGTAAAGCATATCAGCTCCATGAGTGTCCTTTTATCTCTGGGCTTAGAGCATAGTTTTCATAAAATGAATCTTTACAAATCTTGTATTCCTCTTAAATGAAGAACTCTATATTTTAAATAATGAAAATAGTTTAATCACAAACAACTGAAAAGTTTTTCTTTTTAAAAATGTATTTTTATGAGCCGGGTGTGGTGGCGCATGCCTTTAATCCTAGCACTTGGGAGGCAGAAGCAGGCAGATGTTTGTGAGTTCAAGGCCAGCCTGGTCTACAGAGTGTGTTCCAGGACAGCTGGGGCTACAGGGAGACCCTGATTCGAAAAGACCAAAAGAAAAATGTATTTTTATTATCTTTTGTAGATTCTATACAATACATTTTAACAACATTTAGACCCCCTCTATGTCCACCTCGAATAGCCTGCCCACGGGAATTCACATGTTCTATCATATATTTAAGGGCTATTGAGTCAAGATTGTGTACCCAGGTGTCCGTTAGGGTGAGTTCATTCTCTGGACCCTGTTCAGCTTACCTAGCACACAAGACCCATGCAAACTCAATCTGATTAAAAATCAACATAGTACTGGGGAAATGGACTGGAGGCCCCTACCTTTGCACAGGAACTATTGGCAGCTGATCACTGCTAGGTGAGGGAGAGTTGATATGCCTTAACTTAAATTTTTTTTTTATTTTTTTGTTCATATTATGTAACACATGTTAATCAAATTTAGACACCCTCCCCCATCCAAGCCCCCATTACCCCCCAACAGAATTTCATGCAGTCTGTTGTATATGTTAAGTCCTATAGAGTCAAGCATTTGTACCCAAATGTAAAAGTTCATTCACTGGAACCTGCTCAGCCTACCTGGAGTCACTCCCTTAAAGACAATCTCTTCCTCAGCCATTAGATATCAGTTGTCAATAATTCCTCAGCTAGGATTAGGGCCTACTGCCCATTTCCCTTGTTCTCCCCTGGGTGGATTCTGATTGAGTCTGCATGGGTCTTGTGCATGCCTTCACCACTGTTGCAAATTTATATGAATAAGTTCCCAGTTGCCCGAAAGCCTCTGATTCCTTATGTTCGTGCACCAACCCTGGCTCTTACAACATTTCTGCCTTCTCTTCTGCAATGGTGCCTGATCCATGGGTGGGTAAGGTGAAATATAGGAGCCCTGTCCAGGGACATGCTATTTTATAAAACACACCAGTTGGGACTCCCATAAGGAGGTTACAAAACTGATTGTGGGGGATGCCAGAAGTTTAGGAAAAGTAAAATGTTTCAGGAACACAGTGACCAAATTTGAAAGATAAAACATGCAATGAATCTGAAGTGTTTCTGGCAGCAATCAGCCATGTTGTATCTCATGACTTCTTTATACCTTTTGTTCTGATCTCCCAACACGAGCATGCAAGACTACAGTGTGTTATGAACTTCAGTGTTTCACTGTACATACTAAGTGATTTGTTCTTATAGAGACATAATGGGTTAACCAGGAAAACAAAGCCCTTTTAATACATCCCTACTATCATTACTCATAATAGAAGAATCACATTAGTATATCTTTGCATTAAATATATTATAGTAATTTTAAAATTTGATGCTTGAGCTGTTGACTTGCATTTCATTAAAATAACGTTGGCTTGATACTAGGCCATGAGTTGTATAGTATCTGAAATGAAACTAAATATACTTTTGGCATTTTATACTAATAATATGTGAAGTAGCATTGTCAGAGTTGATCATTATAAAATCAAACTATCATTTTTAAGCCATTGCACATCCTCTACATCCTGCAGTATCAAATATTGAGTGAGGACTTATTCATATATGTAAAAGAAAGTTATCTATCTTATTTCTATCCAAGTTTGTCTTCATGTACAACAAATGGTAAAGTTTTATCTATATATACACACACACACACACATATATATATA